>VZSE01003765.1:511458-582706 GCA_013398275.1 Promerops cafer | reverse complement strand
AAAAAAAAAAAAAAAAAAAAAAAAAAGAGCTAGTCATTAGCAAAATATGATTCTTACCAATTTCCTCTTTTCATTATTCTCTCTTCTCTCCTACCCTCACTTTTATCCTTTATGATTATTAGTGAATTTTTGCCCTTCAATCTCTGGTTAAGAAACCATTTGAAGAATATCAGTATAAAATTAATACACTAAATATTTGCAAAATACTTCATATTTTTTCTTAATTTGAAGACTATAGGAAGTAGAAAATACATGCATGATGACAGATCTTCCTTTGGCCAAATCTTAGTGAGCAGTTCTAGGAATTAGTGAATACTCCAGTACACCCCATTCAACCCAAAACCTTGCCGTAAGATTTTTGTCACCATATTTTGTGTTTCATTTGTTCTTTAGTTACAACAGTAGGGTGTCGAGATCATTAATTTCAATTCAAATATCTGTTTATATCTCAGAGAAACTTTTACTACTTGCATGTAGCTATGGGCAGTTTCTTTTGCTTTCTATCAGCATTTCTTTTCATTTATATCAATTACTTCAACTTTCTTGTAAAAAATTTGTGTTTGGATTAGACCTTCACACTCAGGTAATACCTGCCTCAAGCTTATGATGCCACTACAAGATATTAGATCTCTCTTTACGTAAAATGAAAACCAGAAATGAGAGAGAAGTGCCACATGTCAGAGTCTGCACTTGGCACTGCGTTTCTTTGAATATGGTGTGGCTGTTTGGAATGCTGTGGAAACAAGTGCTAAAATGTCACCATGCAGGAATCTGACTTGCACACCCTCAAAAACCCAGAAAGGGATGAGCTGTGTCATGAAATACCTAAATCTCTTTAACGGTTTTGGTCTTGTTACTCCAGAATTTATCTAATGAAATAAATAGTTGTAGGGAAATGACCCAAGAGAAAAGTATCTGTAATATGTTCATAAATTACATAAAGGTGCATACCTTCATTGTAGGGGTGCATGATCCCTCTGTTAGTTTAAGGATAAAAGCATTATGGCAAGTAAGGTGAAGTTTCCAGAACTTTGGAAACACTCCTGTGCTCTTCTGTTAGATGACCTTCATTAGTCATTTCATGAGTACATAACTAACTTTAAAAAATATTACACTTTGACAAATCTAGTTTTCATAAGTTAATGAGTTTCTCTTTCAACTTGCTAAATTAACACCAATACTGCACAAAAGATTACAATGGCATGGTAAAAGCATTAATTTAGTCTTAAGTATGCAAAATATATTTCTCAGAAGTAAGAATAAGTATCAAAGTAAATTTAGCAAGATGAACAGAACATTTCAGAAGACTATTACATATTCTTATATTTTGGAGTCTGCATGTACTCTGTAAACATAGACCTAAACTGTGCTGCCAAGATTTTAATGTAAAAATATATTATAGACTTTTTTGTTCCAGTGGGAAAAAAAAGGAATGAGAACACATCAATTTATTGGTGACCTTTTTTTCGCCCTCCCTTTTCTGCCTGTAAAGTAGAGAGAATTCAGTCCAGGAAATAAAAAATCCTTCTGTAGGTTGCTTTTATTTTTCTCCCAGGAGTTATCTCCATATTTTTGCAATATTTAAAGTACAGATCATGTAGCTCAGCCCTATCAAGCCCCATGAATTAGGAACACTTCTTTCCCTATTCATCCTTGCAGTGCCTTCAATTCAAGCTTTCCCAGCACTGCACAGGGGTGTCTCTGGATGGAATGTGTAAGACAAGGCACCATTTGTGTCTTTGTTTTTCTTGCTTGGTCACGGGAAGGAAGGGAGGTCTGTCTGTAGCATAGCCCTGTTGATTTTAGAAATGAATGAGGATCTGGCCAAGCTGCCTTTGATTCAAATTATATTGGGAAATAAATAGGTAAAAATTCAAGACAATAAAGGTGCATTTCTTTTCTCCTTTTTTGCCACATTATGAATATGCCTTTTTTTTTTTTTTTTTAACTTCTATGAACTAGCTGCAAAGTGCACTGCATACCCAACTTTCACATTTCTACTTAATGATTGGGATTCTTTTTGTGTTTGAAAATGTATTTGCTTTCACAGTAGAGACCTCTTGACAGAGTTGCAAAAATTAACTAAACTGGAACTGCTTGACCAATTAAGTTTCAGGAAATTGCATGTGGTTCTGCTTTATAAAAAATTTCAACATAATACGTTGCAACAGTAGAAAGTTTATTCTCCAATTTCAGCTGTCACGATCACCAACTTCTTTAAATGGAGGAACTCTTCATGCTGGATTTGTAGATAAGTTTGCAGTACTACTGTACTCTTCATGGATTTGAGTTGTTCTGTAGAAAATAATGAGACGTTTGAGTTGCATTATGAAAGAAAACCCACAGCCCACGGGTCCTGAACTCTGAAAAGAACTTCCCTTACTGGTTCAGGGAGAAAAGTACCCCACTCTGCTAGCCCCCAACCTGACCATTCTGGTTTGGGATGAGCAGTCTTACCTAGACTTGGCTGTTGAATTATCTGAAAATCTCCATTGGTAATTTAGAGGCATGGAAAAAAAAAAATTACTGTTGCAAGATCAAATATTTTAGTTAATTATAAGCACTGAAATGTTTGTATTGTTATGCAGATTGGGAAAAATCCTTTTGTGAAAAGGCAAACATTGCATCCTTATAGCTTAAAGTGTATTTTCCTGTCAATTAAAGTTTAAATTTGAGAGTTTGGGTTGTTTTATTTAGGTAAAGTTGATATGCACAGTCAGATTAAGAGAGAGTTTTAAATTAGAAATTAGATAAGTAGAGGAGCAAGGCATCGCTCCTCAGAAGAGTAAAGAATCAAATCCTAAACAAATAAATATAAATTTTTAGGGCACGTCAACAAGTTTCCTGGAATAATCAATGACTATGATGATGTAGAATTCTTAAGCTATATTCATTGTTTTCTGTATTTATTACTATGATGTATTTGTTCATTTTAGAGGTAAGTATTGCTTGAAATAATCTTTTCCAAGTCACAGATTATAGAACTGATGTATCTGTTCTGTTCCCTACCGTATGGAAGTGCTTAAAGCAGTACATTATAGCAGAATGCTTTATCTCCAGTGCTTTCAGTACTACTTGCTCTGTGATTTCTTGAAGTATTCATTAATTAAGGAAGCATAATGCAAATTATTGAATTTCAGACTAAGACCAAAGTAAATGAATGTAACTTTAAAAGGAGAAAAAATGCTATTATTAGAACACTTCTAACTTAGTTTATTTAAATTATTTGCATAGCTGTAATTAAGCTATAGTGCACTTCATTTCTGCATTAAAATTAAGTAGAATAAAATTATCACTTTTTAATAACATCCAATTAAATGTCATTAATGAGAATTTAATCACCATGTTTCATATTCAATATAATTAGCTAATGATCTGTAAATCTGTATGAAACACACCTTAACAATATAACACTTTACATAATAAAATAACCTAAGCCCAAGAAGTAATTAAGAAGATGTCATATGTGCCATATTTCACTGTCCATGAGAGAAGACAATTGAAGCTCTGATTAGGTATACAATATTAAATTTGACTTGCCCTGCCCAAAGTCCTCTCTACCATTATTTATGCTTTTATTTGGTACTTTCTATTTAAATTATCTTAATGGTCTTGCATTTCTTTGCATTTGTGTTTTGGTAATTTGTGGCAGGTGAGGAAATAGCATCTGTTGGGGGTTACTCCATTAAACTATTGCATAGACTATGCTGGAGGAGTTGGCTTTAGTTTTCTGGTTTTGTTCTTTACATTAAGAATTTTCACCAGAGAAATTATTTTATTGATGGAAAAAAAAATACTGTTGAAATATATTTTTTAGCTTGCCCCCTCATGCTCTTATCTTAGTTTATTGAATTTTGTCATCTCTGTAACTCGGATATTTAAAAGCTGCCTGGACATGGTCCTGGGCAATCAGCTCCATGTGGCCCTGCTTGAGCCCCTGCTTGATCTCCTGAGACAAGAATGAGGGCACCTTCTGTCCTCAGGCATTCTGTGATTCTCTTAACTTCTTTGGTACAACCTTGTTATGAATATCTCGTGCACTATCAGAATTTCAGCATGAGATGAGCAGGTTCTGTCAGCCATCTCTGATTAGATGCTGTGAAGTACCATGTTAAAACTGAGAATCCTGTTTGCTTTTAATAAGATGCACCTGTCCTTGAAGCTGTCCCATCAAAAGACAGCAGAGCCCTTTAGTAAATATATTGCTATTCAGGGCAGACTTTGCACTGGTATTTCATTTTTAACCTCATCTTTACCTTCTTTTACTCATTGATTTATCTGTCTTTGGAGGCTGAAACAGAAACTGAGTCTTTCCTTTGCACATGTTTTAGTATGTTATAAAGTTATATTCTGCGTTACTTAATAAAGATTTAGAGAAGTAAAATTCATTCATTGATCCAGACATGTTAGACAGTTTTTTAAATGTGTATTGTTATATCATATCACTCATGTCAAACCTTGCTTAGAAAGTCTTAGTAATCAAAATCATCAACATTAGTCTTAAAGAAAGAGAGCAATGATTTTCTGGTGCTATAAATGATAGCTAAAAATTCCTGTCATATTTTAAATAATTCAAAATTATTTCTCTATTAAAAATTCTTAAGATAGCTTCTAAATACTGACTGGTACAACATGAAGCTACATTTAGGCAGAAAAGAATAATCAAATTATTTTTTAAATTTTTGTCTCAGAATAAAACATGAAGTTTCTCCATAAATGCATTGAAAGAAAAATATTTTTAAATTAATGTAATAGTTGACCTCATTATAAATATTTTCTCTGTAATTCCCACAACGTGGAAAGTGCAGCTATATAAAACTGAAAATGTACTGCTAAAACTTCACTACTTCATAATAATTGAGTTGGATATCTGAATGTTCTTTGGGTTTCCATTCATTTCATACTGCATTCTTAACCTAACAAATATAAATGTTGTGCTTTTAGAAATGTTATGTTTGGATACCCAATCACAAAATGTTCTATTCTTTGATTTCTCTAAGATCCTTCATCAAGATCCTCAGGAATCTTTTTTCACAGAGAAAAGGCCCAGGTAGCAGTTCATTAGAGATCGTTGCTGAAGTGGGTGCAAGATGATTGGCACAGGAAAGAGTGGCTCACGAAGGGGTACTGAAACCAGAGCTTGTAACCCCTGTCCTGGGCAGTCCTCGAGCTCCGATGGCTGGGAGGGCCAACTGGAGACGTGCTGGGCTAGGGCTGCTCCTGAAGGGCTGACTGGAGATGTGCTGGGCTAGGGCTGCTCCTGGAAGGGCCAACTGGAGATGTGCTGGGCTAGGGCTGCTCCTGGAAGGGCCGACTGGAGATGTGCTGGGCTAGGGCTGCTCCTGCACTGGGACACTCCACCAGCTCAGCCTTGCTCTCAAGATCTTACCCATGGGGGGAGAAGCCCAGCTCTCAGCCCCCTACTGATCCTGTGCCTGGTTGTTGGGCCTCTTGATTTCTGACAGCTGAGAATCTTCATTCTGTGAGGTCAGGGAACATCCTGTCCTCAAAACATGTCTGTAATCAGCAATCACTCAGTTGAGAGTGTGATGATAATCATTCACTTTCATCATGGATTTGCAACACGAGGTCAGACTTTTTTCTTCTCAAGGCATTTGAAGGGTGCAATTGTGTGCATTGATTAGGGTAAAACTAGCCTATGTACTGTAAAATGTTGGAGAAAATCTGTGAAAGGAAGCATTTCTCTGGTCTGAAATACAAACTTCACCTTCTAAAAATTAAACTGGGGGAAAATACAGACACCATAATCTATTACAAATTATATAAATGAGGATGGTTGATTTTATATAGCTTTTTGTTCACATTTTCAGAAAATAAAATCAGAAATGTTTAGTTCCTAGTAAAGTTTAGCCGGTAGAAAAAAAGACAGGCATTCATAACTACATGTGTGAGGAAAACCAGCATAAGATGGCAAACTGCCCAACTTTGGTCCTTTCATTTCACATTTCATTTGCATGGCTGCCCTTTTGCCCTTTCATATGCTTTGCTGGGACCTGAACTTCTAGATCCTCATGGGAGATGGAGGATAGGATGTGAGGCATGGTGCTGGATTTTTCCAAGCTAGAGGAGCACTCGGAGGTTTTGGTGTGATATATATGAGTTAACATAGCAGTCCTTAAAAAAAAAAAAAACAAACAAAAACAAAGCAAACCCAAAACCCTCATGTTGATTTATGTGGAAACCATAAAGTTTAGGTATTTTGTTGTCAATTTCATTAGGTCCTGCAATGCATTTTTTACCTGACAGGTAGTAAATCCTTACTCACTTGAAACTGTAGGCTCAGACTTCTGCCTTTTCTCCATGCCATATCATTGAAACGTATTTGTTTATTGTACATTACCAATTTGGAGTCCTGCAGTGTTCATTAGGAGATAGGAATCTATCTGGGGAAAAGACTGTCATTTTAGCATTCTTATACGATTTACTCTCTAGGAAGCAGTTTCTGATGCTGGAAATTAAGTACTGCTATAGCATGCATTTTAAGTAATCAGATCCATTCAAAACTCTATCTGGGGGATGCTTCTGAGTCATAAAATGCTAATGGCTGACTTTCATTGAAGGTTTCAGCTTAAGTACTGTTAGTCTTTTTTGAAACCGCACCTTATATTTAACAGTATTTAAAAATTAAGAAATTTTGATTTGAAGACTAAAAACTGTACTAATCCTTGAGAATCATATGTACAGTTGAGTTTTCAGACTATTAACTGGGTGGCAGCTTTATAATAGAAGATTAAGACCAGAAGTAAAAAAGGACACTAATCTTCAGCACTTTCCCTCTGTCAATTAGGAGAGGTTGCTGTAAATGAACAGTCTTGTATAACCTCAACTGCTGCAAGCCAGGAATATGGATTCCTATGCTTAATGTCGATTGAATTCTGCTTACACAAAACAAGTACTTTTCTTCAAAACACTACTTTTTCTGAGACCAGTATGAAATGTTATCTCACTATTTTATTTATCCCTATTCAAGTGAATTCCATATATTTTTAACTTTTTTTTTTCCTACAGCACTTTAAGACAATAACATAGTGCCTTTAAGTAAAAATCTATCTTATATTTTGTTGTGTGTCTGTTAAATTGATGAAAGGGTTGCAAGCACAGCATCCGGGGCAGTCTTTACTGCTACCCCTACTTATTTTCTTCAGTGTTCCTTCATAACTGGTATTACAGGCAATAACAGTCAAAGCAAAGAGATTTTATTGTTTCCTTTGTGTGTGAAGTGTCTGAAGCCTAGCTCTCAAATTCTGTAGTTCCAAAGAAATACTCTAGCCTGGGAGAAGGTTTGCTACTCTGCTTTCCAGTAATAGTGCTAAGTGGTTCACAGTCACTTAAACATAACACCTATTTAGCATACTAGAAACAGACAGTGTTAGTATTAGAAAGCAACATTTGACTTCAGGTAGGTGGACCTTTCCATTTCTGCATAATAGTGAAATTTCCTGGTTTTCCAAGTGGTACCTGGAAATATCTCCTCCTGTCTCATGAATTTTGTAACACATTTCAAAAAAACCCCATCCTTTTAGTGAAACAAAGAATTATGACATAATGTTATCACAGTAATCCGTACTTGCTATGTATTATTGCAAACTCCCAGGGTATTTTTCCTAACACCTCTATAGTGTTTAACCCAGTTACCTTTAACTAAGTTGTTGGGTTTTTTTTTTTTGTTTTGTTTTGTTTTGTTTTTTTCCTTGGTATTAATATCACTATATTATTAGCTACATAGAGACTTACTCTGTACAGTACCTGTGACCTTTTCCATAATGGGATATGTGTGGTTGGTGTCCACAAAGTTGGTGTCCTTTCCCAAAGCTTTGTCCATTCTCTGTGTGGAGAGATCTTTAACCCAGAAACACAGTTGCCATATTCTACCAGCAATACACAGAATTTGCTGAATCTTGAAAACTTTTGCAAAGCAGTTTAATGCTGGGGAACCTTAGAATGCTTTTTGAGATGCAAGAATATGTGATCGTGCTGCTTGCCACATCACAGGTTGTATCCATGAGCTATACTGTTGTGGAATCCAGCTGAAAACTTTACATATTTTAATTGCAGAAAGCATTTCCCAAGTTTTGAATCCTAACAAGTTTGCAAAGATGTCAAAGCTCAAGACACACATCCCATGAACTTTGTTGTAGAAGTGGTGATGTATTTTTTCTCAGATAATTTACGTATAAAACTTAAAAGGATTATCTACACTTCATATTTTACTTTTTTTTGATATATTTTTCCAGATTCTGTTATGATGCCAATTCTTCTTCAAGAACTTTGTTGAAAACTGAGAAATTGTCCCTCTAACTTGTATGTGTTGCAGCCTATTCCTTGTCCTACTTGTTTTTTTGTAAATTACCTGTTTCAGAATCCCTTGCTTAATTTGTGTGTGCATTGAAGTTTAGTTGTTAAATTTCGCTGTATAATTTCAGTATCAAATTGTTCAGACAGTTATTGTCAGAAGCACATATATTTCATTAATATGTTTATTGTTCTGCCTTTTCTGGATTGGTCCTTCTAGGATCTCTTTAAAGTGAACTATTTATACAGGTATAGGCAGATGGGAAAGAATACTTCTGACCATAAATTTTGCTGCTCTGTGTTTGCAGATTATTGATTGCACATGCATATTTTATTATTTCTGAGGCAGAATGATTTTTCCGACTTCATATTCTTGAAGTAGTTTACTTTTCAATTAGTTTAGCATATATTAGAAACAAAAGCAGAAGAAATCCCTTGAAGGAAAGTGAATTAACAGTTAGGCATGAGGTCAAACACAAAGTAAATGTACAGCCCATGGGCACTTCAGAACCATTCTGGAGGAAGAAATATAAGCATGCATGGGTGCTCCCATATATTACATAGGCAAAAAACAATAAAAAGAAATCAACCTTGAGCCAACAAAGTTGAAATTAAATGGAAGAGAGGGAAGTACAAAGAAAAACATATGTTGTATTTTTCTTAGGTTATTAGTGTATTTGTTCATCATTAGGCAAATATAAGTGTATTTTAAGAAAGGTTTTCATACAGAAACTTACCTTTAAGCCTCTGTTCTCATTTCAAAGCCTCTAACAAAACTTTATTTTTCTCTTCCTTTATAAGTATAATCACTGCTTAAAATACATGCAGTGGAGATTAAAATGACATTTAAAAGCACTCAATTTTCTTACCTCTAGTCATTGCATAGTGTGTTTAAATATCAAATTATGTTTAATCAATATTCTATACTTGTAAAGTTTTTCATGAATTATGAACTTCTGGAAACTTAATTTTAAGAAGGGAAAAGAAGTATGAGTCATTAAAAAACAAAATCCAAACCTGTTAAAAAGGCCAGAAAGCCAACTAACCAAATAAAAAGGAAAAAAAAAACAAAGCAAAACAAAACAAAAAAAAAATTCCACTGCCCAATGAACAACCTTAAAGACGAAATTAGAGATTAAAGTTAAATATAAGAGCACTTTGATATTGCATGAACATTAAACTGAAAAACTGATTGAAACTTAGTTACTGTAGAATGTCAGATTCCGTTTAAATCCCCAATATTTGAACCATCTTACATTTTGAAAGAAAAACAAAAACCCAACCGAACAAAAAACAACAAACCAGTTTGGAAAATACTGAGTTAAGCATAGTAATTTCCTGTGGAACTGTCAAGTGGGCATATTCTTCTTTCCTCTAGGGATTTGCCTGTAATTTATCTGCTAGTTTTACACAGATCTTCACTGCCCTGGTGAAACAGAGAGGAATCAGCAATGTTTAGAATATTTTATGTCAAGTATACTATCAGAACTTGGTTCTGGCAACCTCTGCTCATATATTGCAGAGCCATATTTTATGAGTGATTTCTTTATCATGTGCAGATGTCTTGGTGCTAGTAAGGAACATTCAAATGTATAAATGTAATAACAACCTCCCTGTTAACATCAGTCGTAGAACACAGAGTGACTGCAGCTATTTTTAATCCTAGACTGAAAACAGAATATAAACTCTCATGGTGAAAATAGAAAATTAATTTTAAATCACGTTGATGCTTTTTAATTCACTGATTTTTTTTGTTTGTTTTGTTTTGTTTTGTTTTGTTTTGTTTTCCGAGGATAAAAGATTTAGAAAGCAAAGCCAAATTCAGAAAGGCATTAGGATCTCCCCCTCACACTGATTCTGCCCTGGGTCTGTTTTCTCTTCAGGTTTTCCTGTGATTACCATGTAGGTGGCTGCAGATACTTTCAGTCTGGAGGGGCCAGAGACATGTTCCTGGATCACTTATGGATGACTGTGGCTCATTTGTTTCCATATTGGTCTAGCTTGAAAAATGAAAATACCAAATACTTTGTATAGTAAGTTTGTACCATCTCTGTCTTTAATTAAAAAGAAGAACAAAACCCCACACAATTTTTGAAAGGTCCTGAAAGACTCTAATTGAAAATACAATTAGAGCTGTTTTTGCGTTAGAGAATTATGTGCACTGTAAAATAAAAGAGCTATAGAAAATAGATACAGAAATTGATCTCTCATGTTTAAAACAGCAGAAAAATCTAAAAAGAAAAAAAAAAAAAAGGTCAGACAAGTATTACGTGACCAAAGCCAAAGAATGGATTGGTGACACAACTGAGAGTAGCTAGTAAAGGTTCCCTCAAAACTTATCATTTAGAATATGTCGTCTCTGGGACATAGAGTAGTGGTTTTTTACAACACTATATAGGTTAAAAAGACTTTTTAACATATGTCTGGGAATTGAACCAACATAAGTCGAAGCCTGGTTTTAAAAAAAGTCAGCATGAAAATAGAAAATTATACATCATTTTCTTCATGGGGGTGAGTTTCCATAATGAAATTATGATCAAATATACACTTTTAAAAGTTTTTTCTTTAGCTTTGCAGCATTTTGGGTGAAGTATTCAAATACTGTGGTTATAATCACAGAAAATAATTTCACAGTAGGAAATTCACTGTAAATTCAGAAAGCTCAAATACTTGAAATACTGGAATTATGGTAGACAGAGTACACAAATTCCTGTAATTATGGAATTATTCTGAAGACTAAGATCAAGGACTAGATTTGCACAGAATTCAAACCTTAGGATAAATGCCTAGCAATATTTTGTTACCTAGTGTTTAATTGAAAAATGATTTTTTCTTTCTTGTTGCTGATGGTGGGCTACTGGGTAAATTATAAGGAAGGAGCAACATATGAAAGGATGTGTTTTACACAGCTAAATGAGCTGCAGTGTTGGTGTTACAGAATTAGTATATCTATCCTTGATGCAATATGTACACTGCTACATAAAAAACGCCTCACAGATTAAAATATTGATATTTAATAAATGGATCAAAATGCCAGCAAAGAATATGCAACAACATATTTTATGTTTAAATTTATGATAAACAAAAGGTCAGTTGGCATAATTTTTGTGCCAGATTTATTGCTAACATGCTGTGCTTTATACAAAATAAATAGAATGTTCCTATCTTTGAGTCCAATTTAGCTTGAAAATCCTTTAAAAATACTTTATTTCAATGGGCCTTGCAAATCTCTATATAGGAATTTTGACATTTCATCTACTTACTCACATGGAATTTAGATCTCCTTTATGATTCCTACATAAAAAGAAAATTCAAAAGGGAATGATCCATAATACCTATATAGTTAACAAAGTGCCAAGCTCAACAACTCCCTTCTTTCATTCAGATGTTTAGACATTAGTAATTGGGAAGCTAGTACTGAAAGTTGTGGAGAGCCATGGACTACCCATTGATCTGCATTTCACTCTGTGAAGAAGAAGGACAGAATCACTGATAAGTTGTTTATTGATTAATCAGAGTTCCTAATCTTCATTTCTCTTATCCTGTTTTCATTGTAGATTAGGTGAAAACTCATGCAATTCTCCATAGTTGTATAAAAAAGCATCTACAAATCAGAAGTTTTATATAAATAATTAAACTGCAAAATTTTTAAGAGAAAAGCTGTCAGTTTATTTCGCATTTATTTAAACCTCACTAAGTGGTTCTGATAATGTTATTTGAGATTGAAGGCCAAATTGTGAAGTTAAGAATTAAGCAAGGAATTCAAACAGGAATTACAAACTTCCATTTTACCAAACAACTTGCTTTACAGAAATGTGCTTCTGTATATGCTAGGATCATTTCTTGGGTCCAAGTGGAATTTTGTAACCTAAGAGTAAAAAAGACGAAGGAGTTGATTTGGAGTAAATCACAATATTCCGTAATCCTTCACTGTGGTGGTTGCAAGAGATAGGAGATGGTTCACTGCTCCTTTTTTTTTTACCCCCTTCTACAGTGGTTGGGATATTAATGTGTTTCAAACCCTCATAGCTTTCATATAATTGAGTGATATTCCACTAACCAGTAGTAAGTAAAATGTAAGGGTTTTTTGAGATGTTACTCCAGGGACATCCTTATTCTTTCAACAGAAAATATGGCAAGAACATCTACACTGAGCTGTTTTTATGCCATGTCTTGAAATATCCACCTGAAAGTTGTTTATATTGTCAGAGGAATTCTTAAGCCTAAACAGTTGACACAGGGAGAAGATTTCTTATGTTTTGCGTTACGTTCAAAATAAATGGTAAGTATAAAATGATAGAAAGTTATATTAGTTTAATGTCAAACAAATGGATTTTCTCTTTTCCTCAATATAGTTGGTGAATATACTAATTGCAACTTGAACAAGTAATAATTAGCAATTCATTCAAAAAACTGGGAAGAAAATCTCTTTTCTGAATAGCAAGATTTTTCAGGCATAAAAGAAAAAGTGCATGCACGCTTGATCTTTGCCTTTTGATTACGCTCTTTTCTTTCTATAAATATATTTCTATTGATAGTGGTTAAACTGTGTGTCATGACACTTCGTCAGATCCAGTCCTCCACATTTGCTGTATAATTGATCACCTATGAGGCTAATTTTAGGATTTACTATTTTTACCCTTATTCTCTTGTGAGGAGAATAAATGTTAACACACATTGCTCTTTGGTCTTACTAAGACCAAGATTCAGACAAATCAGATGGACCACCTTCACAGGTAAAATCAGGTTGAAATTATTTTAAATGCTCTAGATATGAAGTAAACATACACACATTTAAACATATGCAGACTATCTCATTCAGAATTAAAGTGACTTTAGAAGGGCTCTAGTTAGTTATTCAATAGAGTGAACTGCAACTGGGCAGTTACTTTAAATAATAAATATCTCATATTTATGTGTAGAGATTGTGGTGCTGATGTGGATGTAGGGGGAGCTGAAGGAAGCAGAGCAGAACTCTCAGGATGCTTCACACTTTATTCTCCAGTGTCCTGCCTGCACAGCTTAGCTGTGTGGTGAGGCTGAAACAAAGTTCTTTCTGCATCTTGACAGGTCACTATCAACCAGCTTTAAGTTAACCTGAGAATATTTCTTAACATTCATAAGATTGTCCCTTAAAACTGATTTTTTTGTGCCTTACTCATTAGTACTCCATTCAGATGTTGTGAAAGATTGTCCAGGTGAAATGGATCAAATAAGATTGCATACGTGAGAGGCATGATTTAATTTAAAACTTTATTTCTTGTAGAAAGTAGTGTTGCAGTTCTTTTCTGCTTACCATACTATTTAAATGCCTGAAAAGCTCAATATCTTTTCCATAGGTAAAATTCACTATAAAGTTGAAGAGAAAATAGAAGCAGATAAATCTACACTGTCAGGGATTTTCAGAATCACATGGCTTTTTTAGAACTGAGCTGCTTTTGAGGTATCACTTGGGGGAAGTTTAATTCCAGAAAACACAGGCATGCAAAATTTGAGTTGTTTTGGGTTTTTCTTCCCCGTAACTCTCATAATAGAAATACTGACGTCATGGTAGGTGGGCATGCAGTCCAGAATAGCACATTTTGTGTATCAGTTTTGTTGAAACATTAATGTTATAAATATCTAGTGATGAAATAAGAGAGGGATTCAGGAGTGTATTTGAGTGTTCAGTTTTTAAAGCATCTTTAAAAGAATTATTGTTCTAAAATTATTAAACTATGAAATGGAAATCAGTTTTTCTCTAGTCTCCAAAAGGTGCCGCATTTTGTTCAATCACATCAAAGTGCTTTCAGATGATTTTATGAGACAGGTTATGAACTGTCATTACATTTTGAGATTTCATGTTTTCTGTTTGAACTGATTCAAGAAACAAGCAAGTATTTGTGACTCAGCTGTAGACTCCCATTCCCTAGAGATGCTGTTCCCAGAGGGAGCTGTCATAGCTTGAAGGTTATTGTACCCACAGAGGATTAATCTGGAACATAACAGAGAATGTGATTTGTCTGTGGTCCTGGCCACTGCAGGACCACCAACATTACCAGTTAAGCAACTACATCCATACTGCTTACAAATATTTTTGTATAATGCTTCTCATCCACTCTCATTTATGATGTTTTATTTTTTAGTTTATCCCAGTCCACACTTTTTCTCCCATGAGTGGTTGTTCTTCATTTCATTGTTTCAGAAAAAGGGTAATTTCATTTGTATTGTTACCTTGAAGATATGATCCATTCCCTGGAGTTTTCAGGTTTTGTAGAGACTGCTCTGATCCTTTATCTCTTAGTTTTCCTCACACGTTTTATCCACTTTATCCTTTTGGTTGGTATTTGCATTTTGTCTAACTCTTCTGTAGTTTTTATAAACTATGCAACCAAGCATCACAGAGCAATACTTACACTTAATAAAATTCAGGTAAAAAGCTCCAAACACCAAATATCTACAGTCAAGTTCAGGATACTCAACGTCACTGGGAATGCCAGTCCTCAATACAAATTGATGTGTATCCATGGCATTTTCAACCCCTGACATGTAAGCAAATGTACCAAAATGCAATGAAAGACCTCTGAATCAAAGTGCAATGTTTTTTCAAGTGCTTATGCTACTCTGAGACAACATCTGAACTAAAAATTAATGTGAGAAGGATAGAACAGTGCTGGCATCTATGCTATGAGGTGCAACCAGTGAGGTACCTTCCCAAGGAGAAGTTTTGTTCATTATCACTGGATTTACATGTAAACTACTGTGATGAGATAAGCAGAACACAATCATACACTTCTGAATTTTACCCTCCTAATTTAAATGTAGATGTGTTAAATCATTTGCTAGTAAAAACAGAAAAAAAAAAGAGTGCCTGTACTTTCAGGGTACGTAAATGCTGGCTAAACATTTATCTTGCACAATATGTTTGGTTAGTGTTTCAGTGAAAATACTTATAGCCAAAAAATTATATAGCTTAAAAATTATTTGGGGTCTTTGTATCTTTTTGTACTGCCTTAGGGTTTAATGGAAATATAAGAACTTCATGAAAGTATTTTGAGAACCAGACAAATGTGTCACTGGATATGAAGAAAGTACTAGAAAATTCCACAAAACGTTGGCATTTTTCCTGAACTTTATTATGTACAATTTTCCTTTTAATAATTATGAAAGTAACTGTAAGACTCATTTATAATTATGACAGAATTCCATGGGATTTCTGAGATTTCATCTAAGAAAATAGTTCTTTTCATAGGCAAAGCACTGACTGATATAAGTTGGGCCTAGTTTGCTGACCTCATTGGAGATTTTAATGTTTGTGTGAGATTAAAAAGTGACAGTTGAGTTTTTAAACTTATAGTAATTGTTACTTTAGTGATGATTTTTTTTTAGTATTTATAGCTAATATATATATATTTATGTACATTTTGCTTGTAATTATTATGAAGTATTGGATTAAATAATGTGAAGCACTTTTCATAACTGAAAATTTTATATCTTTGTTCTCCGATCCTAATTTGTACCAACTTTCCTGAAATTATCCTCAAATACTGAAAGAAAATGTTTTTGCTTTATTCATCTTAACAGAACAACAAAAGCCTGAGCCAGACAAGCAGCGGAGTCAAAAATTAGTGTAATGCAGAAGAAAAATTCACAAAGTCCACAAGACTTCATCCAATAAGCTCAAATATGCACACACACACACATACACACAGTGGAATAACTGTTTTTTCTCATTGTATGCACTATTAGCTTATGAAGACTGTCATTAAAAAAAAAAAATTCTAGATTCATACTGAAGATTTAATATTTGACGCACAGAAAACACATACTGAAAATACTTATTTTTTAAAAGTGCTATTTTATTGTCAGTATATCTGTTTTTATTACATGTTAGTGTGTTTTAAATTTCATTTTAAAGCCACAATTACTTTTTCTTTTTGACTAATCTCAACAGATTCCATTGATAGTGGAAATAACATTAAAGACCTGTAAACTGAGAAAATAGACCAACAATATCAAATTATATGAAGGTCCCAAAGTGCCTTTCTTATTCTGACAGGTGGAGAAGATAAGCAAAAACATAGAAAGTCTGAAATTAGAAATTTGATCATTTACATTCCAGACAGGGATTTATAAATTATGGCATCACGATGCTATAAATATGTAGCCACCTTTTCATTCCTCCTAAGCCCAAAACAAAGTGAGAATAAGGAGTACAGATTTTCCTTCTACTTCATAATCTGAAATGTATTCCAAGGAGAATATAGTGCTATATAATTGGAATTGTCAGTGGGATTTGCAGAATATTAATTACTGCTTTTAAAATTGCTAACCATAAGTGAGTCATAGGACATGTCTACTTGAAATTATTCAACCTGCAAATATTAAATTAAAAAATACAGACGATTAAAATAATAGTAGGGGTAGAGACAAACCTAATTCCTTTTCTATGGCAACTTAGAATTTACTGACAATAATGGAAATATCTGGAAATTTCTAAGTTTTCCATGAACATTTAGGCAAAGCAAAATGCCTATGACAGGGTGATTATGAGATTTAGGTCAGTTTTTGTGACTGATGTTAATACTGTGAGGATGAACAGGCTGCTAGACTTGAGGAGAATATGCTTTTATGTTTCATAATTTTTACTTTAGCCAAGGAAATAAAATCCATGGCATTTCTCTTACTCTGCTGAGTACTCCAAATATATAAATAAAGAAGAAAAAACCCTTTGCTTCAGGTCTGTGTACCCCCCTGATTCTGAAATTGAGTGATTGAGGTGAAAACAAAGAAATGAAACTTAAAATTTTGTGTAAAGCTGATGTGAAGCAAACCTCTTGAGACCCTTTAGATCAGCAGTTATTGATCCAGTAAGCAGCCACGACTGTTCAGATGGATGCACAGGTTTGACAGGTGTGCAGGGGTAATGTACAGAGCAAATTCCTAAGGAAAATTGAATTTGCCCTGTAATTAAGCAGGACGTTCTCTCCTCACCTTCTTACTTCTTGGTCTCTGGCACAGGGACTGGTGCTTAACTGCAGATTCACCTCAAGCCAGGTTTCACTCATGTGGGGCCGAACTGATGAGCAGATTTCAAGACAAATAACAGGGAAAAGATGCAGATTCACCCCACTTAAAGGTAATCATGGCAGCAGCTGTTTGTTGGAAAGGTCTGGCACACATTACAGGCACGTGAGCCTTGGCAGGGATTTTGTCACTCTTGCCTTTCCCAGGACTTCACAGCCCAGCTGACAAAGGTGTGAGTTTTGGACAAGGCGCAGCTGGTGCTGGTGCAGTGGGAGCCCTGGATGGCTGGAGTGTGACCTTGAGGGGCAGGAAGAGGCTTTCCTTGGGGCAGACTAAGTCTAGATTCAAGCATCTGAACCAAAAGCATGTGAAAGGAGGAAACAGGCTCATCTGTGCTGGGAATAAGAGCCTCCTACCCTGTAGGAGGGTAGGATGTAAAGGGCAGCATCATGCAGCCAATGTGTTCGTATCCTCACCCTCTGTGTACATAATACCAAGGACAATCTGGGGCGTTAGATATCAACACTATTAATAATAAAATATTATTAATTTCAGCCATCTTGCTCTCTTGCTGTACTTTCCCAGGCCCGATTTCAGCAATTCTGTATTTTTGCAGCATTGTCTCCCTGTTACCCAAAGCAGTCCATCTCTGTAGGGTTACCATGGAGCTCCTCTCCCACAGGAGGGTAAGGTTGTATGAGAGTCCTGACTCCTTTCCTGTCTCTTGCATCTACTAATACATCCCTCTGAAGTGTGACTGGGAGGGGAGGTCTGTGGGTCCTAGGAGAGGCCACAGTGAGGGGTGGAGTGGTGTGAGGAAATGCACAGTGTTTAGGGGAGGGAAAAGCTCAGAAAGTAACCTTGGTCCTTTTCATGGGAAGTGAATTGGAACAGGTGGATAAGGGAGACGTCCTTCAAATCCCACAGAAAGGCTGAGAGAGAAACTTGAGCACAAGGAGGAAAAAGGGTGGAGATGGAATTCAGGAGGGTGGGTCTGAGGGGGAGACCCAAGCAGACAATGGGACCAAAAGGACTGAGACTGATGTTCGTGGATGGGCATGGAGTAGTGCCTGGAAGGGGACATGTGAGCAGCAGCACAACTATTGAAGCTAGTTTTGGGAAATCAGATGCAGAAATGGGGCATCTGGGCAAGTGAACGTGAGTCAAGGAATCTGAGACAAAACCTGGGGAATGACTGTATAAGAAAAGGGGAGAAACTATGAAATGGTTTGTCTAGAAAGGTGGTGCTTGGATGAAGCATGTAAAGCAAAATGCCTGAGTGTGAGGCAGGGGCTGGAGACTTGAGTGAAAAGTCAGAATAGGTAGAAAAAACTATTTCTATTTGAAGGTAAGTCCACATTTAAGCATTCCTCTAATGTTAGAAAATAGATGTATTTTTCAAGCAATGTCTCACTATGTAGTTTGGAGGCAGTAAATTGCTACTCATGTCAGTTTCTCTGTTTCATATATCTGTCAATAATATTTTGTACTTTTAGTCATGATTAATTTTACATATTTTGTCCAACTATTTGCTATTAAAATAATAGAAATTAAATGTATAAAATGTACTAAAATAACAGATTAAATGCTGCTTTAATTAATATTGTAGAAATACAAGATGTCATTAGGAAGTTCACAGCTTCAGTTCTGCTTTATTTGCATACTTACTATAAATATTTAATAAAAGCACTAAATCTGTACAGATCTGAGTGGTCAGTATGGTCTAATTTGAGCTCCTGCATGCAGGAGCAAGAAGAAATATATTAGGAGGAGGCATTTATAAAGTACCTGACTTTAATGATTGTTGGAGTAGGAGCATGTCAGTAAACAATTCCCAAAATAAGAAGTCCTTCTTCATCTAGGGAAAAAAAAAAGAGAGAAAAAAAAAAAAGGAAATAGTTACAGGTTTTTGGATTTATATTGGTGATTGATACTGAAAAAGTAGTACAAAAAAAAACCCCAAACAATAGAGGTGATTAAATCAAATATTGCCCTGCAGGGCTAGATTGTCTCTTTGCCAGAGTTCCTCTGTGAATAGCTTCTCAGAACCACCATTTTTCTGTGTAATAATGAATGAGTTTTTATTTTCAAGTTTTGAACTTCAGATCTTGAAGTCTGATTAGTAACCAGTGGGAACATATCACTGAAAATATCAAGTGCTTCTTGTAAATTTAGACACCTGAAATTAGAAGACACTTCCAATTTTCTTTCTGTGGTTCTCATTCTCTTCTGTAGAATGTGATAGTGATGAACTCTTGTCTCATTATGGTGCAGAAATTAATTTATTGATAGTTATGTAGAGTCAAAAATTCTGAGGAGATATTGCAATTTGTTCCAGAAAATGATTTGAAGGCTATAACAATGAAGAAGAAAGAGGATGTTGAGTGATTTGTCATTAAACAAGTACCACCCATTATAAGATTGAATGCAGCATGTTTCTAGGGGAAAAAAATGATATATTACCATGTCAATAAAACATGCATGTGCAAAGGGGTAAGAATATTCAGGACTCAGTTAGTTTAGCAATACTCTGGGGTTTTTTTTAGAATAGTTGGTTAGTATCTAGTAAGTGAATCTTTACTCACAGTTTGAGTTCAATGGCGAAAAAATCAACTTCTCCTTTCTGCAGGCACAACTAAAGGCACAACTAAGAAGATACATGTATAACGGAGGGAACTGCTAATACCTCACTTATACATCCTGAGCCCATTGACATCCATGGGAAACTTGAATCAAGTTAGTAGTGAAAGGATTGCACTCCAATAAATTTTTTCTTTACTGATTTTAGACACAGGAATTCAACATATTATGTTTTAAATAAGTAAACAAGACTGTGTCTTGGATGCTGCTCAGGTAAAAAATCTTCTTTTTTATGTTTTAAGTTTTTCCATGTTTAATAATTTCTAATTCCAGTAAGAAAAATAGCTATCTTTGTGTATATATATATCTTTAAAATACAGATAGATGGTTATGTTTTTCCTTGGTCACCTACACTGTAGAAAGTACACAAAGTTAAAAATCAGTGGAATATACTGTGAATATTTGAACTGTATGTGCATTAAAAAAAATAGATATTTCAAGCCTGACTCTGGAAATTCTAGTATATAATTTTTAGGTTTGTTTTTTTTTTTTAAATTACAGCCATTCAATTTTAACCTCAGAAAGACCTGCCTTAGCTACATGCTTTCTTTCTCCCTCCTTNGGCACAACTAAAGGCACAACTAAGAAGATACATGTATAACGGAGGGAACTGCTAATACCTCACTTATACATCCTGAGCCCATTGACATCCATGGGAAACTTGAATCAAGTTAGTAGTGAAAGGATTGCACTCCAAGAAATTTTTATTTCTTTTTCTTAATGAAAAAGTTTAATGAAAGATAGNTTTGTTTTTTTTTTTTAAATTACAGCCATTCAATTTTAACCTCAGAAAGACCTGCCTTAGCTACATGCTTTCTTTCTCCCTCCTTTCCACCAGCCCCGCCTGGCATGACTTTTGGCCAGCTTTGGGAGCTGGTTTACCACCTCTGAAGTCCACGTTTCACCTGACTTTTCCATTCCTCACAAACTATGTTTGAATGTGGTCATTTAATGAATTATTTTTGTTTAATGAAAGATAACACAGTAATTGGTTTGCTTCATTATATAGCAGAGAAATTTGTAAGCGTACAGAATTAAGCCCAACATGGGCAGTTATTGAGATTTTCTTGGGTACGGGGTCTTCAAAGAGACCAGGAGCAGTTAGTTGTTGTAAAGTTGTTTATTGCATGAATGCATCAGTCTCGAAGGCAAGGAGTTCAGAGTATAAAGCCTGTGCTGAAGCTTTCTGGCAAAGTCCCAGGCTGAAACGCAGCAGCAGCAGCAGCCCAGCAGCAAGAGCAGCTCTGTGGCAGCAGTTCCCTGGGAACGAGTCTCAGCAGCAGCAGCTCCGCGCTCTTCTTGTTCTCGTTGTAGATCTTCTTGATGTTGGTGTTCTTGTTGATCTTCTTTTTCTTGTTCTTCTTGTAGATGGTGCCCATCACCCCAATACAGGGGTTTTTATCCATAAATCATAAATCTATATTCATATCCATATTCATAAGTCATCCGATCAGCTAAGAACACAATTCTAAAACATCCTTTCTACACCAATCCAAGCTCAACTCCAAAAGTACAAAAAGCTATGAAGGTGGTGTCAGAGCTTACACAAAATCCACGCACACAGCATATCTATCCACACAAAGAGCTCTATCTAGTTCGATCTAGAAATGCAAGCAATGTTCTGCTGTGGTTTTGTTATGTCTAGAGCTACAGTACTGAACTTTAAACTGGGCTTTAGGGCTCTAGGGCCTACGTTAGCTAACAGTTTCTTAAGGCACTTAGAGTATACTTCTGCTTACTTAAAACTGCTTACTTAAACTTATTAACTTACTTATTTCTTCTTACTTCAAACTAAGACTTACCCTTCTATTTCATATCTATGTGGCTTAATATATTTTAATTTCTCTAAGGGCTTTAATTCAATCCCTGCATTTCTCTCTCTCCCTGAGGGACTCAGGGAGACTTCCATTTTATGTATTCCAACAGGAAGTAACTGGCTCTGAGATTTAATGACAATCACAGTTTCAAATGTCACCAAATGGCAAGAGTTTTCATTTTGCCACTGATATGTGTGCAGAACAAAACCAATCAACTAATCAAGCCCACAAGCAAAATACGTGATAGTTGCTCTATTGTTCAGCAGAGCACTTAGACACATAATTCAAATCCTTCAGCAAAGGAGTCAGGTGCTAAAGTAACTGCACAAATCCTTTTCCAAATCTGAATCTAGATGTCTACTGCCCAAAAGATTTCTCATCCCTCTCTGACATACTCTTTCAGAGGAGGCTGCTGGTTGTACAGACCTTCCTGCTACAGGAAAGTCAACATTTTTCTTTAGAGTTCTGATAATATCTGGCAAAACTTTATATTTTATTATTAACTTATCCAACTACTACCTGATTAAGAAAAACTTCTCTAAATATTGAAGGTTTATATTTTTCTTTTACTGTTTCAAAGATGTTTGAAAGTGACATTTCACTATTTCTTCTTTTTAAAAAAGTACAGATGGTGCTATTTTTTTTCTAGCAAAATGCTTTGAATTTGTTGAAATAGGACAAAACAGCTACCTATGTAACTTAAAACATGAAATGTTACTTAAAAGATAAATAAATCACATTAATTTATTAGGGAGACGTTTTTCTATCACTGTTCCTAACACATGAAATTGATCAGAGCATGTCAGAAACAGTACTGATTTTGGGACTTGTGTGTATTCAGCACTTCAGTGTTCTGGTTAATTATTTAAGAGAGAAAAGAGGAAGAAGAAATGGAGCTAAGAGAATGCCAATTTCTTCACTGCCTTGAGTGCAAAATAGCAATCAGTAATCTAACAATACAAAATTCTATTCGCAAAATATGCAATTGGTCTGAATCTTCTTTTTTCTTGTCCTTACCTCATCCATTCATTTCCTTTCACCTAGAAACCAAAGACCTGAAATAAACTCTTCCTTCCATTTACATAGTCTGACAGCTTTCAACAATGAGATGACAGGTTTGGTGGATGAGGGTAGAAGAGTGAGTAATATTTGTCTTGACTTCAGCAAGACTTTTGAGGCTGCCTCTCAGCATCATCATGGACAGGCTGATGAAGTATGGCTTTAATGAGTGGACAGTGAGGTGAACTGAAATCCAGCTGAATATCTGTGTCCAGAATTTTGTGAAGAGTGCTATGATATTCAAAAAAAGGAAGTGCCAAGTCCTGCCCATGATTTCGAGCAACCCCAGCCACCAGTGCAGACCAGGGGTGGCTAGAAGGCAGCTCAGCAAATATTTGATGGGAAGGAATCCAGAGGGAACCAGACTCTTCTCAGTGGTGCCCTCTGACAGCGCAGTTGCCAGTGGGCACAAAACAAAACTCCTGAGATTCCTTGTGAACACAAAAGGTGATTTATACTGAGAGGATAAACAGTGGGACAGGTTTCCCAGAGAGGCTGAGTGAAGTCTCCATCCCTGAAGATATTTAAAACCCAGCCTAGGACACAGCCTGGATGCTGCTTTGGGCACGGGGTTGGGCTAAGCTATCCATGGATTTGCCTCATTGTCTCTGTGACTCTGTGACATGGACTTCAGATAAGGCTTGTGTTATGTCTCTGTGAAAGACTGATCAGCACTGAGGCAGTATTTTGTCCCTGTTAAAAATCTCTTTCTCTTCTTACCCACGATGCTCAGTTTTCTGTACTTTGGGAACGTTAGATCTGTGTGCTTTTTGTTTTCTAGTTTTTCTTGTCATGTTCTTGTTGCTTGTCAGAGAAAAAAGTGGTCACAGATTTTCAAATGACAGGATGCCTAATGAAATGATTGTTTGGAGTCCAAATGTTGCTTCACTGCCAGTTAGTTCATCTCTCAATGGATTTCGTTTATATTTCCTTTGAGTTGGTATATGCACCATATATGTAAGACTTTTTTGAAAAGTAAAGTAAGGTATGCTGTGAATTTTCTTTACTTTCACTGTCAAATCAGAAACTTCATGCACAGCAAATAATACTGGAGGGAGAAAAAGCCAATATCTCTGTGCATTCACAGTCATGTGTTGAGTGTGCATTTATACAAGCACTGGGACATAAACTGAGTGTGCAGGCAAGTATGACACTGTGTATCACTTCTTCATTTTTAAACAGTTTTCCTGAGAAATTTTCCAAGAATGCTTGGTATTTAAAGGAGGAACAATCAAAAGGTTTTCAGACCAGGTACTAAACAGTTAATGGAATATATTCATTATGTCTTATTTTTAGAAAAACAAATTCAAGGAAAATTTTGCCAAATTATCTGTCATGAATAAGTTGAAAAGCAATCATTATTCTAACCTGCAGTTAAAAACTAACTGTGCTCGTCTCATTTTGTATTCTTAAAAGGATATGAGAATATTCTAGCTTTAGATCTTTTGAAAGCCTTGTTTGGTATGAATTTTGTTTTTTTTCTTTCTATTTTAACTTTCTTTTCCCCTTACATGTTGAGCACATGAAAGAGGAAAGCTGTTAAATTTACTCATAAATCATAGAAATACCATTTATATTTGGGCTTCAGGAGTAATAGGTCATCCATTCTGGCCTTAATAACACCTGTTTTTATAACTGCTATTAAAATGTCAACATTTGCTATCAATTACCCCAGAATCATACTTGCAGTATTTCTCAAAAGCTAAAAGAAGAAATAGCTGTAGTATTTTGGATAATGTAGTGCTTAAATTGTTAGAAAAATCCACCATAATTGACACTTTCAGGATTCTTGAAAATCATAAAAGTCTAGGGAGCAGTAATCAGAAAATATCAGATGAAATACATATATGGTGAAAATTCAAGTTATTAACATCTTGCTAATTTTCTTGTTTTAAAAAATCAGTAATAAGTTTGTGTTAGAAAAATGGTAAGATATTAGGAGATTTAGTCTTTTCTTTCTGCTATGTTGTGTACAATTTTGAATTATAGGACACAGCCACTTTTGCAAGATTTTTTCTAATTTGCTAAGTGTAAGCATTAATATTTACCTGAAAATTATTCTTTATGAAATAATTAAAAAAAAACTTTAATAATATTTTACTGAAACTTAACATTTATTCCAAGGAGATAAAGAGGAGACAAGAGAGATAAAAATGAGCCATATCTTTTTGATGTCAGTCAGCATTATTCTTATCATTTACTCATGACCACGATTTCTTTGTGATTTGTTTATTTTATGTTTAATTTAAACTATTATAACTAGAAGTGAATCTGGAATAGAAATGAGGAAGTCTATTGTGATACACAACTATCCTGAGACATCCCAAAACTCTTTCTCTGAGGAATTGTTGCTGTTCATATTATTGTCAGGTATAATATTCTAATCTGATTTCAGTGGAAATAGAATGGATCCCTCATTTTGAAAGATCTCAAAGACCTGTTTTTCCACCCAGTGTATAACCAGTAATTACTGGAGGTCAGAGAAAAAAAAGAACTCTTTCTATATTGGCAATTTAATAGTACACTAGGTTTTGTTTGCTTGTTTTTCAAGCTAATAACAAGCATTAGTGTTTACTACAGATTTTCCAACATGATAGAATTGTTTCATGCCCTCCACTTTTATCTCTGCAAAGATAACATGAACAAACCTTTGCTGTATATTGTGTGAGCTTTACCCATTGACTAATATCAGTTTCTATCATTCAGTAAGGAATGCTTGCTCTTCTTGAAATATGTTCTTCAAGGAGTGAGTTTGTCTTGTCCATGATGCTTTACTAGAAAAACCTGGATGTGCTGTAACTGTTCTGCATGACAGATTGGGGGTGCACGTTTTGTAAGTAATTGTCTTTCTCATTTGAGAATTACCTTCTTTTTGCATGTTTGTCAGAGTTCCATACTCTCTGACCAGGTTCTTTTAGATATTCCACATGTGGAGGGATATCTAATTTACCTGTATGAAGGCAATTGATGTTCCCTGGGATTTCTGATCTAGTGGGAGAGTACAAAATATACCATATAACACAATACAAATGTAAGTTACACTTAGTGAAATACAGCAATATATACAGGCCAGTCACAAGTCTGTATTACTCTCACCATCACCATGCTGGGTATCCCCCCTAGTCAGGAATGCATATGGGTAGGTTAAGTCAGCTCAAACCTGTGGAGCCCATCAAAATTCCTTTGTTAATTTTTTGGGTTTTATACGCTTTGCTGGGCTAATCCACAGCTTCTCTTACACAGACATTCAGTCTCACCTGTGCTAAATTGGCCAACTCAGGGAGGCATTCCCACTCTTCTAATGAACTCAGGGAGAAACTTTTACAATGCCTGTTGATCCACTCAGCTATTGATGGCTGTTTACCTGAAACAAAGGCCATCCTCTGGTCCCCTTGGGGCTGAGTCAGCTTCTATGTAGCAGCTTTGGTCAGTGAAACCCTGCATTATTCCCTGAGCTTCATGGAATCTCTCCTTGTCCATCTCCTCTATGCCTCTTTCCATTGTAGAGGTTTATTGGTCAGTCATAATGTTTTTAGAAAAGGGTTGTGGTTATGAAGATGACAAGGAAGTCACATAACATTTTTGCAGTGGACTTAAATATCATTTCAGGCACACATTCTTTGGTTTATAAAGTCCAAAACCAGCCACCCTCGTTAAATAAAGTTGGATTCCTCAGCTTCTTTCTGTAGTACTCATGTATTTGCCAGATGACCAAGACATTTGAGTTTAAGAGCTAAAGTAAAAGAACTTGATATAACAAAAACTCCTGTGTATCTTGAAAATGAAGCTGTAAGTTTTATTGCTTTGTCATGTAAACTTTCTAAACGTCAGTGTACTTCCTTGGTATTTTCAAGAGAACCCTAATAATCCAGAGAAAAGTAGACTAGCTTCTATTTATGTCAGACCTGTGGACATCATTTGTAGATCCAGAGCAGTTCTTACATGGCTGTTGCAATTTAAGTGATTTCCCACACGTCTCCTCAGAACAAACTTCTGCTGCAATGTAACCTTTCTCGTTTTCTTTCTCTGTGCACAAAGACATGCGCAGCCATGCAAATACATGTATAAAAATAGGTGACCCAAAAATCTCCCTACTCTAATTTCTGCTTCAGCTGTACTTGTGTTTGATATATGTACTTCAGCTTGATTTGTGCATATTATTTCATAAGTAAAAAATTATTTTCAGGAGGTAAAAAGACTTAGAAATATTTGTGGATATTTTTTATTCTTTCCAAGTGACTTTATAAGAAGAGGGACTTGAAGGAAATATTCATTTCATAGCTTTAAGGCTTCCCTTTTTGAATAAACAGTAGATAATGTACTATCCATGAAATGTGTGTTAATTACTTGTGAAAACAAATGTTCCGTTAATACAGTTTCTAACTGCAGAACATCACTGTCTGCATCTGTGTGTGCATGTCTATGTGAGCTTTTCCCTTATTAAGGTTTCTTGCTATTCTGAAATAATGCAAATTCTCTTTGCTTGTTGGCCAGTAAGTTTGGTGATATTGAGCTATATCAGAATGTCAGTGACTGCTCTTCTCATTAATATAATTGGAAGTAGGTTACAGCAGATACGCTCAAGACACAAACTGGACATGCTAAAAAATGCAAATGCTATTTTCAGAACTCATTTCCAGAGGTGAGGATGTAGAATATTTCTGAATTATGAGATTAAATGGCTAGCTTATTTCCACTCTGCTATTTTTTTCCCTTCCCCTTTTATTCATTTCCCCATTCAATGTGTTTGTCCAAGCGCCAGAGTCAAGCAGAGAAAAGACAAGAATTAAATAAACAACCTTCACTCCTACTATATGCTTTCTCTTCCAAGTATTTTGTTATGGGTAACTGGAAGTTTTAACATGTACATTTTATGTTATATGTATAACTTCTAACTTACAACGTTAGATAAGCAGACAACTCAAGACACAGTCTTTGACAAATGATGCCACAATCAAATGATTTATCTTTACCAACAAATCAGAGATCTAACATAGGGATATCCCAAGTCGAAGTGTCAGCTGTTAGAGTTTGTTTGTTGGACCTGTGGCATGATGATTCCTCTGAAAATAGGAAGAGTTCTGCAATATTTCTTTCTCAATAGGTTCTCTGTGATAAATGTAAAAGAAATGATGACCAGTAAATCTGTCATCCATGCAGAAACCTTATTAATTCAATTATCAGCATAATAAAAACATATTTTCTGTGCTGTCACACCTTAAATCTCTTTTTTTGTATCAGTGTGCTTAATATTTTTGAATAAAAACTAATTTTGATTCCTTGTTACCCACTGGAAAGTAGAACATCCCATCACACTTGTGAATTATTTATGCTTGTGGTAGCATTATTTTTAATGTTGGTTTTTCTAACTTTGTGATCCTCGAGTAGTCCCAAAAATGGCTTGGGGTTTGAAACTGCAACATTTATTCCCCTTGTCAAAGGTGGTCTTCAAACCTTTGTCTGTAAACGAGGGATCTAAGCCTGAGTCTCTCAACCTCAGCATTGCCATGTTCACTCACTAGAGATCACAGCCCTGGATCATGAGAGCCACAGACTTTACAACACTTTAATTTTTTTTTTTTTTTTTTTTTTTTTTTTTTAGAGTTCAGGGAAAATTTCAGCTTCTTTTTCATGGGGCTTTCATCCTAATCTTGCCACAAGGGAGAGTCTAAAAGTCTTAGCTTGAGAGTGAAGTCATGAAAGAAACAAGATTAGAGAACTGTGCATGGAAAAAAAGTGTAGAACCTGAGATGTTCCCATGCAGCACTTTCTGTCAACCTAATTGATGGAGAAAAAATTATTATTAAATTGCTGGAGAGCCTGAGGGCTCATGGGTCAAGTGGACCTCAAGGTACCATTTCTGTGAAACAGTAACAGATGGAGGGTATCTCTCTTGGAAAGCTGCCAAAATCATAATGATAGTGATGGGCAGGGGCCTGCTGAGAACAAATACCTTGAGAGCTGCGTAGGTTTCACAAAAATTGCTATTAACAATGCCCTTTTAGGATTAAAAAAAAAAAAAAAAAAGACTATTTTGATGTCGAAATGGAGCCTACAAAATTATTTCACAACATCTCTTCCAAAAAAATGTTTATTTGTAGTTGTAGAAAAAAACAAATGTTAAATCCTTACTGTTGGTAGAGGTAGCTGTAATTTTATCAAATTAAAGCCACCTATAACTTTATTATAAATATTTTTTCATTAATACTTCCATGCCAATGATGTTCTTCTAGACATAGACCCAAAATGCTAGTAATTTGCAGATCGTTTTGAAAAAAATCCTCCATATGGTTAAACAATTATTATATATTTGAATGTTATTTCTTCTCTTTTTTACTTGTGACCTTGATCCGTCTACTGAACAATATAATGTAATATTGGTCCTAATTCTGTAGATTTTTTAAAATAAAAAAATACATAATATCTCTTTGGCAAAGAGATATAGGATGAAAAATTGAAATAATGAGTTGTGTTGAGCCCTTATATATCTTGATTAAAAAAAAAAGCATTAATAGTGGTATATGCTTTATAAATATGGATTGAAATGGGTGAAGCTAGGCAGTGACTTGGGAAAGAATTTGCATAACAAAGATACAGCACTCAAAAGGAAATTCCTGTAAGCAGCATAGTAAAGTCAGATTTTGGAATACGCTAATTATTTTCTACACTTCATCAGTCCTTTGAAAAATAAACACTTCAGCCTAAATAAGACACCACCTGGGGGATATGACTGACCCTTGTAAAAGTGACAATGTGAAAATGCTGTGGTTAGCAGCAGTGACCACAGTGATGACAGTACATGTAAGTGTTCTTTTCCCCTTTTATGTGTCAGTAAAGCTCCAGAAAAGAAGTTTAAATAGTTCTACTCCAAGCAAAATTTTTGGGTAGGCAATATTTCTGGAAATTTTCTGTGTACTGCACATGATTTTTGCTGTATAACCTCTCTCTATCGTTAGATTAAGTAATCAGTAAAAGGGCTTTGTGTTATTTGGTTTGATTTTTTAATTTGTTTGTTTTCTGATTTTTTTATCCAATTCTGGTATGCCTATTAAAAGTAAATCCTTTGCTTAGACATACAAATATCCCACTTAATAAGAAAATAGTAAGGATTACATAGAGGGTTGTCTTCTTAACTTGATTAATAACAAAGACGAGTAATTACAACAGACTGAGGGAAGGATGTAATCAACAATATTTTTTTAAAATTCTGTGTCAGATTAGTCTGTTTCCTTGTCTTTTGCCTGTAGACGGAGACAAAGTCCCCTTAGACAATTTTTATCCCAGACAATTTTTATGTGTTTTTGCTACCCTCAGCCTAGAATTAGCACACCAAAACCTATGAAAATTGCTGTTTTGCAGTGAAATCAAATATTAGCACCACCTTTCCCACCCTTTTCTTCTGTGTATTAGTTGTACTGAAGGACACTAAATCACAAATTTGCTGCCCTTCTTTTAACAGTACATATTCCATTTTCACACAGTACATCTTCCCTTTTCTGTTTCCCACACATTTTCAGTTAGAGGGAAGACAGCTCTTTGGTCTCTGCAGTTCAGACTTAAGTGTTGTGGTTTGTGGTAATTTATTTACTATTATTGCTTCTGCTGCAAGTCACTCGTTTACTGTGGCATTTTTTGATAACTGAAGTTCAGTCACTGTATAATGAATTTTTATCTTTATAGTTAAAATTTTGTTTACTTACTAGCCTGATACTAAACAACTTGAAGTGAATGCAAATTCTGTTAATTTTGTTGAACTTTTCATATCCTTTCATGACAAAAAAATCTAAGTTACATTCAAAGAATATCAATGGTTTTGTTCATCTTTTTTGCCTTTTTTGTCTTGTACTGTTCCTTTTCTCTAGGGATAAGAGGTTGGTTGACATGGCAGGTATTATACATTTCTTCATTACACATCACAAGTTTTTTGTTCCCCTAAACTTGTGTTAATAGGTAAGAGAAAACAGCAAAACCAGCACTCCTAAGCATGAAGAATACACAGGAGCATACTAAGGATATTGCTACTAAGAAATTCACCTGACTATTAAACTTCTAAAAAAATGAAACTGCCACTCTGACAGAGAACAGAGATAAAGTATATTTGGGTTTGCAATTCATAGACACGCTTCACAGGAAAGATTGAAGATATAGGATATATATGTATATATATATATAGGATACTAACGTCATAAGCTGGAGAGAGGTCCCAGTATCTCTTCTATGAAAAAGCAAAAAGTAAGAAGGCATCTACTTGTGTACATATTTAATGTTACCCTGCAGAGACCATGGAAACTCCTCTTCACTGGGCTGTGATTTTATGGGGAATACTTTAGTGGAACAAAATGCATATCTTGGTGATTTTATCTTCATGAATATGAATACTGAATTACTCTTCAGTACTTCATTATTACAATACCAAGAAATCTTTTCTAGCCATGTTGAATACATAAAGAAAAACAAGACTGTCAATGAAAAGAGGTGATGACATTCTGTTTTTTTCACATTTAACTATTTGACAAGAATCTATTAATTATCTCTGTCAGTTGTTAAAATAAGTAAGCAAGATGCCCTCTGCATGTCTATCAGGATGACTGGCCTAATCAGGCTCAGCAAATTCAATGAGTATTTTGCTAAGCTTAATTAAAATTCAGCCCTGCATTTGAGTAAGCCGCAGTGGTTTGGCAGACCTTCAAAGGGCTACACTGCAGCACAACAATAAAAGTGATAAAGGAACACAAGAACAATAAATTTAATGCAAATGTTCCCATTATTCACAAATCAGGTATAATTTTGCTCCTTTAACTAGTTTCTGTTTTCGCTGGTGATAAAATTCAAATTTTTGCATTTTTCATTTTCAATCTGTGCAAATGTTATTCTTATCCATATACCATTTTATGGTTGTAAGTAACTGAAGTGAAATAATTCTAATAATTTAATAACAATATGTGAATTATTGCCAATACTGAGAGAATTGCATGGTTTTCTTTGGTAAAAATTTCAATGGGACTTTTGCTTTACAGTGGCAAAACTTCAGACCCTTGGGGGGTAACACCTCAGCTCGACCAGTTACTCCTTCAGGTATATTCTTCATTTACATTTCTTGGCTGTATGAACTCAGGTCCAGGTTTCTCCTAGAACTATGTAAATTGCAGTTCTTCAACATTAGACATGAAATGGAGCCTTCCCTGCAGGTAGTTCAGTTTTGATTTATAAATTAGAACTGTATCCTCACAAATACTTGTTTTGTTACAAAATCTCTACCGTTCCCCACATATATTAAATATCTTTGGAATGCTTATTTGTCACCCCTCATGAAAAAATGTTTGTCAGACTTCATAATTTCTTCAGAATTAGAATTTCCTTTTGAAGAAAAAATTTGAATGGCGAGGGGTCTGCATCACAAATAATTTACAGCATAATCCCATGTCTTGTACATCATGATGGTTCCCTTACCCTTGTCCCATTAGCTTTGTATCCTGGTATGGGCCACTGATAGTTTAATATTCTGTTTGCATTCTTAGCAAACAGTACATTAACAGTCAATCTTGGCTGAAGATTTTTTTTCCTTGAAAAAGTCATTACTTGGAAGAGTTATGGCATTCCCTATCTTCTGCAATAAAGTAAACTAACAACTATGGTAACAGATTTTATAATGACAAACAAACCCATTTTTCAACAACTAGAGAAGCAAAAGAGGAGCAAACAGCAAAAAACGGAAGCAAATATCCATTACTACTGAACACTGTTACTAAAATCAGATTTTGGTCATAAGAAATAAACATTAGGATTATTTAGAATGAAAAACGGTGATTCAGAGATAAACAATTATAGAAATATTACACAGTGAAAAGACATTCCTAGCTAATGACATATTGTGTACTTTGATGTTTAGTATTTGCTAAAATTCATTATCTCTGTAGTGGCTTTTACAATCAGAATCATAATTGTTTTTCAGGATAAATAAAAAAACACTTAAATATATATATCAACCATAAGAAAATATACCTAATAATATGAAAAAAATCTTTGTCTGAGATTAAAAATATTCTTCTTTATATATGCTGCTAAAAATACTATTTTCACAACTGAACAGAGAGTAAAGTTATTCACATGAACTCCAAAAACCTTGACAAAACAGTACAAGTAAGCATGAAGCTTCTTCCCAAGTCCATGGAAGCAGATGATCTATCTGCCATTTTTTCATTTCCCTTTTCTGCAAATCTAATCTGGACTTTGTTAAATGAAAACCTTTGCTTTCCTTCAAGAGATTTGCAGAGAGCAGATCCTTTGCTAGGTAGCTGTTCATCTATCCGTCCCTGGCCATTTGTCCTGCCTCCATTCAGCCTTTCTGTTGTACAGTGACAAAAAAGCTTCCAGAACATTTAGGGTATTTACAGGAAATGGCAAGAGGAATAAAAGAAAATTGCAGAGCTTATGCTTTTTAAAATTTTTTTTTAAATTTTATTAATTTGTTTTGAAGTATATGAAAGTATCTTGGTAAATGAGGAAGATTACTAAACATCCAAGGTTTTGAAACATTCTGAGTACTGCCTACAAACTATGACTAAACATTTAATTAATATTAAAAGCCTTTCCTTACAATTTAGTATTTTTTCACACGTCGTGACTAAGGAGACAAAGTAATATAAATCTTTATAAACGAGGATCCTTTCTAACTGTTTTCCCCAAATTTTCTTCTGATAGCATGTGCAATTAATCACTGTCAGTAAAAGGATCACTTAGAGGCAAGATTTTTTTTTTCATTAAAGTAAAGACTCAGAGTCAGATTCTTTCATAAATACTTACCTCAGTTCTCTTTGTTCTTTGAGAAAGTGCGACTAACACAATAAATGTTAAAAACTGGACATAGTAAATTAGAATATTATTACAGATCCAATGAACTACTTTTAAACATTTATCTCAGAAAAGTTTATTATGGAATTAACATAGGTCTAAAATAACTTGTAATTTCCTGTTTCTCTGAGCATTAAAATAATATTAGGTTGGACACTCTGCTTGGTCCATAACAAAATGACTTTCAATAAACTTAGATTAAATATGCTATGATAAATTTTTAAAATAATAGGGTTCAAAGAAGTTGGAAGATTCAAATAAATTCAAATAGCTTATTAGAGAGTTGGCTTTCCCATGTCAGAGTATGAAATGTAAAATTCCAGAGTAAAAATTCCTTGTTCATACAAATATCTAAGTGTGACATTCTCATGGCTACCTCAAAGTAGGATTTTTACTTAGAAATTTTAGCATCAAGACCCTGCCTTTTACAAGCCAAAAAGGAGACATTAGTGGAATTGAGGAACTAAGTTAGATCTAACCTTTAATACAGATGTAGTAAAACAATCAGGTATGTACCTGTATATTATATTTAAACTGAGGAACAGTTGCATTTAATCAGGCTTTCCTTACACAAGTCTTTAGCAGCATCTAAAGAGCAAAGCCACTGAACAGCTTTCTGGATGATCTTTCTGTATTGATCCTTTCCTTTCTAGAAGCAAGAATGGCTTTTCAGGTGCTGGTAGCATTCATCAAAACTGCTCTGCTAAGCACAGAAATTACTCTTTTGTTTCCCATTTCAGTGCTCTCAATTGCTTTCTCCTCTTTTCTTCAGTGCTTGCAACTCTTGTCACCTTGTAAAAATTTTGGGGCTTTTTTTCTGATCAGATGTTCAGAGTTTCCACAGTAATTATATCCCAAAGCACTTCACCAGTTTGTGAAACTTTTTCATTGTCTTTGTCTGCTTTCATAAAAAGATTAGTAGTGATCCTCTCTAACTCTTTGGGGTGCAGTTTTGTCTGGGATTAGCACATATAACTTTTTGTGAATTAGGAAGGAAAAACAGCATAGAATTTATGGCTGGATTTTGTATTGTTCATAGGTATAATTTTAACTTTAATTGATCTGAAGAGACCTTATTAGAAAAACTAAATTGGAAACTAAATAAGAAATGGAACAGAATTGAAGATTTGTTTGATACTGTGTCAAGTCTCTGATCTGACTCAGCGGGCTGGTGTGCAAGTGCCTGTGCCAGCATGAGGGAAAAAGTGAAATTTTACCTTTGGGTCAGAGCTGTAGGTGTGGAGGAACTTTAAACAATAGGGCAGCCACCATCAATAAGTGGTCAGATCTGACTGGCTGCAAGCAAAGTGTCACTCGCAGATGAAATTAGGATAAATCACCAGTATAAAGCATGAGATTTATAATTACAGATATTACAATACTTGGCATTATTACAATTCACAAGTGCTAACAGCTAAACATTCCAACCTCCACAGCAGTGCTGAGAGATGATCAACAGAAAGCTGTTAATGTAGTAGTTTAATAACTGTTAATATTAGTAGAAGGTTTAAGGAAAAGCTGACAGCTGATACACAGAAGCTGAAATTTGCTCCTTGTTGTTCCACTAGCATTTACTGTTAGAACTGCAGTTTTTACTTTGTATTTTGCCTTGTTTCTGAAATTGCAAGATTAGTAACAAACTAAACTCAGAGCTGGACAAAAAAAAAAAATTAAAAAAAAAAAAAGCTGTTCTGAGAGCACTCACACATGATACAGGAAAAGCAGAAAGAGAGGTGCATAGTGAAAAGTTCCAGCAGTCAGGACCATGGATATCTATTGTTTGTAAGGACACTACTGCTATTTTCATTTATGTGTTTTAAAAATAAAATATGTGGTCATTTTTTGTGATTGGTATGCAGTTTGTTGGCTTGGGTTTGGGTTTTGGAGGTTTGGCTTTTTGTTTGTTTGTTTGTTTTTAATTTTGTTTGTTTGTTTTTGTAAAATATGCATTTACATATGGTTAAAGCAGAAAAGTATTCATGGCACCTAAAAGCACAGCAGTGGAAAATACATCAGTGTTAGATCATGAGTAAAGCAGTAAATAAGTGCTTTAAGCACTTTGAATATTTCAAATTCTACAGTTTAATAATGTCTACACCAAGGCTTGAGAGTATCTTTGTGGACTTTAGTAAAATCTACATCTCCTCCTAAAATTCTGCTTTATTATGCAGTATGTCATAACTGCAGCAAATTCCAAGGTAAAAATAATCATGCACCCTGTGTTGGTTTGCATACAGCCCCAATGCTCTGCCACATTCACCTCTGTGAATCAGCTTAGCAGGACTTAGGGGCAATTTGAAACTGTACAGCCTGCCTGAGCCTTACCTGAATGAATATCTGTTTATCATACACCACACAAATATCTCATGGTGTGCATGTGTACCATTCATGTGAACACCATGGTCATATCTGTCTCATGCATGTTTAATATGTATGTGCATCATAGTGCATGTCCATTTAACTGTGCACATGAGGTTTTAATCTACCTTCAGACACAAGATGATTTCCTATTTTTTACTTCCTATTAGAAAGTATTTGTCTGCAAGGTGGAATTTGCCTAAAGTATATTTCAATATTTAAGTGTTCAGCACCTGCAAGCCTAAAAATCAGTGTCATTTTAGGAAACGTCATCTTATTTTACCCTGTTATCTATACATTCAATCATTTAATAATGCTGAAATTTATATTGATAATTTTCATTCCAGTTCAGAGGATCCCAATATTTAAGAGTCGAGGGGATTGAGCAGGGAAAGGTTTTTATATTGCTTTCTTACTCTTCATCTGGTAGTGTGGAAAGAAGCATAACAGCACTGTGATTGAAGTAATTTTGACTGACAAAAATAGATCTTTCCATATTTTTCTTCCTTAAAACCAAAACTTTGGCAGTAACCTATGTATAGGCCATTTTACTTCATGTTATTTTGTTTTTTTTTTATTTTGGGAATTAAATTTTTCAGAGCACAAAAGGGATGAGAAATATTTTGCAATTAGTTCAGCATGGCTTTAAACTTCACAACTTTTCTGAAACACATGGGTATGTGCAGAAACATAAGTTATTTGATAATATTTGAACCCAAGAGTATGTCAAAATGACCACATTAATTGATTTGTTCTTGTGCTTCTATTTAATGCTATCATCTCATGCTGTACACTTGAAAAAAACCCAAAACATTGGACTGTTAGGCTCTAATTCTATAAACTCTGTTCACTTATTTAGGCAAAAAATGTGTTCCTGGGAGTTTCTGGGTGGCATGAGGTCTGTGGTGCTGTGGGATAAGCAGCTTAAGAGTCATAGAAAAATGACTTTGTCTTCTTACTTTGTTGATCATGAAATTTATGANAATATTTGAACCCAAGAGTATGTCAAAATGACCACATTAATTGATTTGTTCTTGTGCTTCTATTTAATGCTATCATCTCATGCTGTACACTTGAAAAAAAAAACAAAACATTGGACTGTTAGGCTCTAATCCTATAAATTTCTCTTTGTTCATTTATTTAGGCAAAAAATGTGTTCCTGGGAGTTTCTGGGTGGCATGAGGTCTGTGGTGCTGTGGGATAAGCAGCTTAAGAGTCATAGAAAAATGACTTTGTCTTCTTACTTTGTTGATCATGAAATTTATGATAAATTATCGTTTTGAGAAATGTGGCTGGTTGAAGTGGATTTTGATATCTGAGATTAAAATGATGCTAACAGTGATATCTGAAATCAGTATTTGAACATTTATTTTCCGATAGTTTCAAAAACTGATAAGGTGGCATGTATTCTTATCCTGCTATGTTTCTGAAGCTATTATTTTCTTTTACACAAGTAAATAAAAATTCATTCTGAGTTATAGGCACGAGGAAAACTGTGCAAGTATTGTTTTCCTGACCCACCCAGTAAAAAAATGATTTGGCTATATGATTATATTATAAGATTCATCAATGGATTTCTTTTATCAGAAGTATTAGCATTACTATAAAGTGCAAATCCTGACTATCTCCTCAGGTGTAACAGCATCACAAGTCCTTATCTGGAATCAGTCAAGGATAAATGTACCACGTACACAAAAATGTAGAAGGCACTCTATAAGTGGATCTCACTGGTTTAGGCCACTAAGTAATCCTTGCACATAAATGTGATGAACCAATCCTTCCAGTCAGTGTTGATCTGATCCTAAATATGCTTTTTAGTTGGGAAATACAAAACTCTTGTCTTGTGAGTGTGGGAAAATGAGAGAAACTGACTGTTAGTGATTTGCACAAGGCTACATAGTAAATGAGACAAGGCTAGAGCTTTTGAATCTCTTACTATGAAATAATAATACATTTTATTAAATTATAATTAAGTATAATTCTATTTATATATTTATAAAATAACTTCTTAAATTTTAAGTTACACCAGTACTTTAGTTACAGCCTCCTGATATAACCAGCTTGTGTGCAATAAAAAAATGCCAGGCAAATAAACGTATGCTTAACTATATCAAATTAACAACCATCAAGAAGTGATTACTAGAAATTAATTTAATATTATATCTTTGCTGTAGACTTAAAAATTCACATAAGCAAACATTGATTTATATGTTGTACTTCAGATTTTGCTGAGGAAAGTTTTAGGAAAAGGTCTTTCATCCTCTTTCGCCTTCAAATCTTCAGTTAGTATTCTGTTCATTCTCAATTTTAATTGCCACGTTAGAGTTTGCAAAGATGGTATGCAGCTGTAAAATGCTGCACTTTATTGCAGCAAGAGGAATATTTATCTGAGCAGATACATTACTGCTACTGTAAAGAATGGGCCCATTTTACTTTATCAGCAGCTGAGGGGAAGGTTAATGGCTATGATGTATCTTTTACGTTGTCTGTGAAACATGGAGTGCTCTGCACTGTTAAGATTTACAGTGTGGAAGACAAAGCGTGTGCTATTCCAAGCACTCTCTTAACAGCAGACTGTAAACTTGGGAATTAACTTCAAAACCCCTAAATATCTTAAAAAAAACATTAAGACTGGAAAAGAAAATAATTTCTTCACATAAATTCATACTTTTAAGCCTAAGTGCATGGAAAGACCTTATAAATTTTCCAGATGTCCTAAGCGAGCAAAGAATACAAATGACCAGGATGTTTTCATTATTCATTGTATTTCCATCTGTAATACAGCAGGATACAAGAGCAAAATCATACAAAAATTGTTTAATTTTTATTGGAGAAAGAGTCAGTACCTTTAGAGAGGACAGGACCATTCTTTAGCCTACTATTGGGAGGTCCAGTCTATTCAGCAAGAAGGGCGAGGTGGCAGCTTAGTTCTACATGAATACAGTGATAAATATCAGGGATAAGGAAGATACTCAGCTCTTGGGGTTTCCATCTTTTTTTGTCCTGTAGCTGAAAAACAATAGAATGGTGATACACCATCCCACTGGGGTATGGGATGTACCCTGTGACTGCTAGCTGGACTGCTGCAGGGTCACTGCAGTTCTGGTAGGACAGACTCTAATGCCATTCAGTACAGGAATAATTAGGACTATATCCATTAAAGCTTATGTATTCAGTGCTTGTGAAAGCTAGTGACAGCACATACAGAGTCTGATCACTTGAACACAATTCAGAGCTCTCTTTTAGACAACTCTGTCATACATCGCATAGGAACGGTTGAGCATGTTAGAGTAGCCACCAAAAAGCCACCTGAGAACAGTCCCAAATGAGTGGGTTTATTAGAACTGTCCAGTAAGACAGAAATGCAACATTTGTTTTATCATTCACTTTTTCTAGAGTCTAGATAACGCCTTTATATGGCTTGAGCTTTTATTTATGTGTCTGAATGTTTGGGAGGGCTTTTATCCCACACCTGTGCAAAAAGGCGTGCTCTGCACTTCCTCTGTGCAGCTCTCCTGTACTGGAGAAGAAGGGAAGTTTCATTAGGTATGGAAAGGAACATGAAAGGCAGTAATTTTCTAAGTAGAAAATTCAAATGTTTAATGTCAGTTTTACCCCTTGCTTCCACAGGCATCAATATATTTGTACAAATTTAGCAATTTAATTTGAAACTGGTCCAAGAGGCCAGGAATCATATCCCACATCTCCATCCTCCCAGGTACAGAGATATAGCACTGAGGAACAATGTCAAGTTCCTGTTTCTCTGCTGTGTGTAAACCTGATACTGGAGTTCCCTTCAGCAAGCTGACCCACCTTTAATTTCAAACAGAGGAGTAATACTGATTTCCTCTATCAGACAATCATAACTAGTGGTTACAAACATTTCCTACAGCTTTGATTTAAAATGCAGCTGTATTGGATACTGCAAATTGTCATAGTACCAGACTGTGTTCTCTTAGGATTAAAAATTTAGGTTCCTGGGTCATGTTCTAATCTTCTTCCTGATCTAGGATTATAGTATTTCTGAACAAGTGCAAATGTAGAAGGAGCATCAGAACAAGAAGCTACTTTGAAGTTCCTCAGGTAATAGTAATGATATTAATTACTAAGTACAAACTTTCCGGGTTAGACAGAAGATAGGTTAAATATCTCAGAATCATATCAGTTAAGGTGTGACTTTAAAAAGACACTTGAGACTGTTCTCACAATGTAGCAATCAAAGCATGGCTTTCTTTTTGCCATATAATTACTTCCCATAAAATGGACTGCATTTGTTACCTGGAGGGAAGAATCTGTCCATGGACTTTCAGCTGTGTTAGCAGACAGTTCATGTGCATTGTAGAGGGAGTTGGAACCACCATAATATCTCAGTAAATAATTTGATACATTTTCATGTTTTGAAATGTAAAAGTTTGTTCTGAGAAGTGGAAGGAAGGATATCACCAGGGTCCTATTGATATTACTTATTAGAATTTGTACATTGAACTCTCTGACTTTCTGTTTCATAACTAGGAGGATAATGTTCAACAGATTCACATTATTAAGTTTTTTCTATTTTATTTATCCATCCATAATTTACACTGAAAGACTTGAATTAAAAGCTAGACTTATCTTTATAAAATCTTCCAATGATGATTAATTTTATTTCCTGAAATATACCAGGTTTTTATTTTCTTTTAAACCATTTTGGTCTGGTTAGGTTTCTGATATTCTTGTAATGTATTGTACTTTTCAAAATGCAGTCAATTATTATAGCTTCAGAGCTTCACTTTGAGTATTTTTGTGATGGTGTATAGTTCCATGGAAGAAATAAGTGTTTACCTAGTAAAAAATTTATAATTTTACTTTTGTTTAGTACTACATCAACCAGAGAAAATTAATTGTAGTTCTGTGTATTAAAATTCTCTTTCCACAAAATGATAAAGGGGAAGATAACTTTCTCCCTTTAGTGAAGCTTTCTCAGTCCACAGGGAAGATGTCATTAATTGCCTGTTTCTCTTTCTTCTCATTTGATTATTTCAGATAACCTTCACAGACTTTCCAAACTCTTCTTTTCTTTATCATAAAGTGTTAAGAACATTAACAACCTTCCATCTGCAATATTTCATAGTCTCTCAGACTTAATAGAGCTAAAAAAAAAAAAAAAAGATAAATGTTTTGGGATAATTCTGTAATACTTTCATTAGACATTAAATATCTTTGTGAGAAAGAGCTGTAATAGCCAATGTTGCTATAAATGTATATATGTGCTAAAAGTAAGGGTGTAAAATATAAGGCTTTTTCTTTAATCAAGTAACCAGATACTGGGTTTTTTATTAAATATATAATTTTTTTCTCATACACAGTGCTAAAATGAGGAGGTCAGTGTGGGAAGCAGCTGGAAAATTTGGTTGTAGGTGCAAGTCTGAGATCTTAACTTATCTGCTCTTCAGCTTTAGGAAAACTTCACACTTCTTGTGTCTCATTTTGGATAACCAAGGGGATTTTTATGAAAAAATAACTATGTACTATGCAATTAATACTGTGTTCATAGAAAATCCATATTTTGGATTGGAAGGAGCCTTTAAAGGTCATCTAGTCCAACCTCCCTGCAATGAGCAGGGACATCTTCAACTAGATCTGGTTGCTCAGAGCCTGTCCAGACTGACCTGGAATGTTTCCAGAGATGGGGCACCTACCATCTACCTGTCTAGGTTATCTGAACAATCTGTTGCACTCTCTTCATTGTAAAAGATTTCATCCTCATATCTAGTCTGTATCTGCCCTCTTTTAGTTTAAAACCGTTACCCCTTTTAAAACAGGTCCAGCTAAATTCTGCATTTCCAATTTGACTTTTTGGCTCTTCCCATTGTTTTTCTTATTTTGTGGTAGCTAGAAAGTGTCCTTTCTTTTTACCAGAAGGAAATGCATTATTTTAAGGTTAATGTTGTCCATCTTTGTTGCTTCTGGTGACATAAAGGCTTCCTTGTCCCCAAGATCAGCTCAGCTGGTCAGAGCATGGTTTGTGGGTTTAGTCCCTGTACAGGCCATTCACTTAAGAGCTGGACTTGATGATCCTCGTGGGTCCCTTCAAACAGAATATTCTGTGATTCTGTGACATATTTTAATGTATTTACTTCCTCTCTTTCAGGGATCATGTTGTCATGATGCTTGAGAGGAAACTTCCTAGAAACTGTTTGGGGGGTTGGTTTGTTTGAATGTTTCATATTATTTGTTTGTTTTATTGCTAAATTCAGTCTCAGTTTGTTGAACTACTGTCTGATTTTGCTAGGTCTGGTATCCATACAGCTCAAACTGCTGGCAGGTTTCCCAAACCTTCTTTGTAGAAACTATCTCCCAACATATTCCAAGGAGTATAGTGTCTCTGCATTTCTCTCATTCTTGCAGCCAGACTCAGAACTTGCCTTTCCAAGATGAGTGATGATACAAGTAAATCATTTGTGACCTGTGCAGCAATGCCAAAACTGAAAAAATCCTGTTGAAGGCCATTAACAGCCATAACATCCTGGATTCATAAATCATCTGGTTCAGTTTTCAGCTGTTTGGTTTTATTTACTCCAGCCCTTAAGGAAAGAAGCTGCCACAATGCAGAACTGTATGAGGTTTAGGTATGAATTCCCTCAATTCATTCCATGGCTCCCTGTTCCTTCATCTGCTCCACCTGGTAAGGCTATCTGCAAGCCTGCAGGTGAGAAAACAAGATGATGTAAGTGAAAAGACACATTTCTGTACTGCCACCATAATGAAAAGACCAGCTTTTTCAAAACAACAACAACAACAAAACAAAGCAAAAAACCCAAAAAAACCCAAAACCAAACAAACGAACAAAAAACACCCAGAGATTTCAGTTTAAATCATGACTTCTAAAAGACAATACAGAATAGAATTTAAATAATGAAAGCTTCTAGTAGAATAGCTACAGATTTAAATAGTATGCTTAGTTTCTGGATGCTACATAATTCCCTTCAATCAAGTTATCATAAGCAAGTAGATCTGGAATTAAAATAATAATAATGAGACCACTTCAGGCAACCTGGAACTCACTCTTCAGAAATTTGGTTCCCAACATTAAATTTTGCAATCAAATTAAAGAAATAATCCTACCATTTAAGTTAGATGCAAGCTTTGCCTCACACTTCAGTGACATTAAAATTTAGGAGCAACAAGATGTTCCTTCTAACACTGAGGGTTTTTCCACATCTTGGTGTCCTTCTAAAGGTCTCATTGTATTCAGGTTCTATTTCCATTTTTCCTTTTACAAAACCTCCCTCAGTGTAATGCTATCAGTGAGAAGAAATATATACCATAAACCTGGGATAAATAATGAGAATTGACAATCCCAGGTCAGGGTAATTTTTTGCTTGTTTTTTTTCTTGAGAACACATATTCTGCAGAGTTCACATCCACTAAGCTCTAGCTGCTGTATGTAAATGAAATATTCTAGTGGTTATTAATGGTTAGAGATATATGTGCCACTAAGGGTTTTCATAAAGTATTATAGATCTGAAATATCCCTATTTCAAAATGTCTGGTTACTTATGCTGGAAAATATTCCTAAAAGTTCTTACTTTACACTTTAGTGTATTGACCAAAATCATAAGATTGCTTTTTCTCAACTGTTAAACTTTTTAATAATGCCACCAGTCTCATTATTTGAACTGTAAATATGATCACTATGGAAACTCAGAATTGTGACTCAGTTTTTCAGATTCAAAGGGCTTATTTCATCTAATTCAGGTAAATAAGATGAGCTATTTCAGTAACCTAATACTAAAAAGAAATAACAAAAAGCTGCCTAAAACAATGCAGATGGTACTGTTGAACAAGAGAAAAGCAAAGTCACAATATATTGGTATGCAGACCTTTTTAAAAACACTGAATAAAGGTCAAATTATTTTAAAAGACAGATTACTGAGGTAAAAAGATATTGTCCATATGTTGAGCTTTGTTTCTTCTATTCTTCTTGCCTTTCCTTCTTCCCTTTCCTCTTCCTAATTAATAATAATGGAAGATAAGAACCAAGTAAGATTGTTACACTGTTGCTATTATCACTATGGCAATCCATATCACTCTTACTTCAATTTTCCTTTATTCACAAATCTGAGGACCTAGAATGTGGTGTAAAAGCATCATACATAGACTTTTCTGACTTTTTAAAAAGTGAGTTGTAATATTGTTTAGTTTTGTCTTGGTACAATCCCATAATACTATCCATATAGTCTTGTCAAGTGATTTCCTGAACTACTTCATTGAGACATTTTTATTCTAGAAGTTATTCATTATGTAATCCAAAAGCATTGCCAAAATTAAACCTTCCTAACTATTGTAAGGGTGAGATAGTCCTTCTACATCACTTATATCAAAATGTGTCTGCTTAATAGCAGAACTTACCTCACCCTAATGGTCCACATCTATAGTGCTTCTCTTAAAAGTTGAGATACCATTTAAAACTCAGTCTCTATACTTAAGTTTGGTTTTAGTAAATGAGAATTCAGACATATCAATGTTGTGTATTGCAGACATGGGGAAGCTGTTTTCAGGAGATGTTAACAGAAACATGCACACTATGTTCCCAGCAATGGATGAGCAAGTTAGGAAAAGAAATGACAAAGATGACTCAACGTTTGCTTTTCTTCATGCCTGGTTTGCCTGGGAGCTTGGGGGAAATGTGTGTGTGCATGTGCCTGTAGGGTTTCTCTTTCCTCCTTTAACCTTAAAGTGCTGCCCCTTCTTTCCCTGTAATTGCATGGCTGTTGAACCAAACAGAAAATCCTACAACCCCAATAAAACAACATTTCATTAGGTCCAGCTCAGAGCATTGGCAGATTTTAAGGATTTTCTTTTCTGATATCTTTTGATGTCACCCTGAACCTCTAGTGCATTTTTCCTATAATACTTTTAACTAACCCTTTGAAGAAGAAGTATATGAGGACAAAAAATCTGAAATTGATAAAAACCTTGTCTCAAAGGCGTCCTCAAGTTCAGTTTGTTACAACTACATGTATTTTCTCTTAAACCTATCATACTCCATAGAAAATTTAATTTAATTTTTATGCCACTACTTAGAATATGCATAGTAGGCTACCATTTATCTTGCATTTTTCATAGGCTTAGATAATTGTGATTATGTAAGAACAAAGATATAGTGATAATACATCTATTAAATACTGTATTTTTAATCAAGCATTGTCTAATTGTTATAGATTTCAAAAACAGAAAACTAAAAGGACAAAAATTTAATTGATTGAAGTCTCCATGCATTGGTTAGTGTGGATAGTCTCCAAAATTAGAGAATTATTTTAATGTTTTAGTTAACAGAGCAAATTACTCAACTTCTTTACAGAAACAAGGTCTATTGAAAGAAATTGAGAAGTTACACAGTGTTCCTATTGCCAGTCAAGCATCCCTTACACAGGTTTACAAAAAGTGTTTGTATTTTTAAGAAGTTTCAATACAGAAATGTGTAAAATAACAGGAAAACATGCCTGAGAAATTTTATTTTACAAGGTCAAAATTCTATGGCGCAGAAAGATGGATTTTGCTCTTTTAGTTATATATTATAAAAATCACATGCCCCTTAGGTGAATTTCTTGCTGAGGAAGAAGGTTTGCTTAACTTACTCATAGACCTAGAACTGCAGAGTTACCCTTCCTTATCCTCAATCTTACATACTATGAGGAAAAATGAAAAGGTGTTGTTCATTGTCTATGTTCTCTGACAGGAAAAAAAAAAAAAAAGGCATTTTCTCTTCTAGCTAAATCAGTTAATTTATTTATTCTTTCTTTTCATATTTTAAAGCTATGACTTCTTCAGAAAAGAGATTTAGACTTTTCTTCTACTATCATGTACAGAATGTAGAATATAATTTTTCAACAATTTTAAAGTACATTAATTTTTTAACTTTAATTTCTGATTCCTATAAGAAAATCATCAGAACTGTAAATGGATCATCAATATGCAAATGAATATACAGAGACTGTTCTCTTACTGAGCACTAAATTTTCCTGTGATCTTCATTTTTTTACTGATAAGAGATCTGCACCTTATAAGGTCTGATTTCTCCATCAGATCTTAGAGCTGGGGTTTTTTATGAAGAAAAAAGGGGGAAGATTTCAAGACTGTTTTGAGGGCTTGGGGCATAAAGAAAGAAATTTAATTTTAGCTAGGGCTTGAGTCCAAGATGCTCACAGCAACTTACTATAGCAGAAGGAGATTTGTAGTAATGTGAGTTCATAATTGTATAGTCTGAAACACACAGGCAGGAGTCACAAAACTAAGCAATTCCATGCTTAACATTTGCTGAGCTTTTTATCTTCATGCAACAATGATCTTTTTACTAATACTAGCTTTTAATCCAACCAGTGACATTGTTTTCAAGTGTCACTGTTGCCTCATGAACTTATTTAAACATGTATTCAGGCAAGATGAACATTCCAGTGTGCAAAAAAATTAGCTAAAATACAAAGCTTTTCAGCAGTCATTGAATTAAGAATGGATGTTAATCTAGTTCCAGCCCTCCTGCCATGGGCAGGGACAGCTTCCACTAGAGCAGGCTGCTCAAAGCCCTGTCCAGCCTGGCTTTGAACAGTGACAGGGATGGGGCTTCTCTGGGCAACCTGTGCCAGTATCTCACCACCCTGACAGCTAAGAATTTCTTCCTAATATTTGATCTATACCTACCCTCTTTCAATTTGAAGCCATTTCCCCTTGTCCTATCACTACATGTCCCTGTAAAAAGCATCTGTGGCTGTCTTGTGTGCTGGAAGGTGCTATAAGGTCACCCCGAAGTCCTCAGTTCTCTCAGCCTGTCCTCATAGCAGAGATTCTCCATCCCTCTGACCATCTTCGTGGCCTCCTCTGGACTCACTCCTACAGGGCCACGTCCCTCCTGTGCTGACAATCCAAGAACTGAATGCACTACTCTGGCTGGGGGTTCAGTACCTTGTGATTAAAACCATTTAGACTGCAAACATTCTTCATGTTCTGAGGTTGGAAGAAAAAAACTTTGTTCTGCAGTTCAGCCTGGCATCTAGATAGCTTAATCAATTCATTGAGATAATTTCCTACCATTGCAGTGTAGAACTATGAAATGTATTTCCAAGGATTATAGCTGATGTAAGCTTGCAGTTATTTTATCTGAGATCAAGAGATGGTACACTATCTGGGTCTTTAATGATTTTCTCAAAATTAATTACTTCCTTTTTAATATAAAAAGGTAAACATGGTCATCAGTCTGCTATGAAACAAACAATTCTGTGTTCAGTTACTGAATGAAAAGTGCATTACACCTTTATTTATTTTATTTATGATACTTTTATTATGCAAATATAACACTAATATATTTCAATAAAATATACTCACATTTAAAGCAAGGATTTTTTTTTTTTCTTCCTTAGCTGTTAAAAAATTTGTAAAGGTTCCTTTTCTGGTAGGCGCTCTGTAAAAACAGCATGTTATGCTGAGCCAGCAGAGATTAGACCAAATGAGAGCACACTTGCTATAAATTTAACAGGGTTCATTTTCTAAAGCGACTGCTTTATGCATCTGCAAATAGAAAGAAATAGAGCAGCAAACTACTAATTTTTCCTACACATATAAAAACTGAAGTAGTGAATGTCTTGATTTAAATCTTCAAAGAAATATTGTTTTTATTAAGTATAGAACAGAGTACAATGCTCAAAAAACGGGGAGATGATGGAGGATTTTTGTGTTTTGTACCTTCAATAAAAAAATAACTGTTTGGTTTTTTACCTCTCCAAACATTTTTCTTAATATTGGAGTGCAAGTCACTAGATTGTACTGTTCTGTAAACCTCTCCATTAGTGATTATATGAGGCTAAAATATTCCATAAGTTTCAATAGTGCATGTAAAATCTGTTTCTACAGCATGTTTATTCCAGATTTGATCCATTTCCACTTCAACCCACTAATAATAATTCTACTGACTGGAATGCAACAGGATCACTAGATTGGATGTCAATTGCTGTTAGCCCATAAGGTGATTGAGTATGAAGGCAGGAATAGCCTTTCTAGCAATTGACTTTTAAAACTATCCAAGATAGGTGTGTACTTGAAAGATAACTACAAAAAAAATTGTCCTTCTGCACATTTCCTGCTTATAAGTCAGCTTTTGTATCAGAGTAATGAAAATATAGTGTGTGGTCATGAATACTTACTGTAGACTTAACTCTTCAGAATTCATTTTGTCAGAAAGTATTATGTGCCATGAGTTTGGAGCTTTTAAGTTATACAAACTCAGAGAAATGACTCTTTTTTTATAGTAACATATAAAAAAAAAAATCAGGCTACTCAAAAGTTGCGTGTCTAGATAGGTCTTGGACAAAATGAAAAGAAGGAAACAGCAGGAGAATAAAGTAGCTATTAATGCATCCAAAAGATATACAAGATAACTGTCTTGCACAAGGAAGTTAAGTACTCATGTGCAAAAGAGATGTCAGAGAGTATTGACACTTCAAAAAGCAATAAAAGAATATCTGATTGTAAAGATTACAATTAATGCATTTTCAGGCCAGATAAAATAACTTTTTAGTTATTTTTCTAGAAATAATAATTAAATACTTGGGTAGCTAACCTTGACATGACACTAGACTTTTTTCATTTATTTCATAGAAACTTTCTGTGGGATATGTTAGATTTTTAATAGCATTTTTCAACATAAAATCAGAAAATATTTTCATAATTGTATCTGCATAGCATGTTTCAAATCTGCACATTGTTCTTCATGATAAAATTCTGTATGTCTCTTCTCCCTCTTTTAAAGTGCAATCTAATGCAGGGGTAGGATATCTTGTATAGAATATACATAATAACCAGCAAAAATAGTGATTCAGCATTGTGTGAAAATAAAATTTTGGGTTGGCAATTTTTTATATTTTATTCTGAAATGAATATATGTTAATTTTACCGTAGCTCTAACCTGACTATCACATAGAGTAATATTTAGTACTTTTTTACCCATTAACTATGAGTCACATATGGAAGTTTTCTGCCAGGAAAATTGGCTGAATAAAAGGAAACCAATTTTATTAAAGGATGTATGTGTGTATATGAATGATGTATATATATTCTGGAAGAAACTGGTGTTGCAGATTTGTATTACTAGAAACTGGAATGTTTAACTTCCAAGGAAAATGATCTTTATGTATGTTATACCATGTGCACTAAATTTGTACCAGCTTTGTATATTTATTACATCTTATTTGTATATAGAATTAGTATGTTCACCTGGAAAACAGAAGTGAACAAATCAGGTGCTTAATATTGCAGTCTTAATATATTGTACACCAAAGCTATAGAAAGCAATATGTATGCAATCTATTTCTTTTACAAAATCTATACTATAAGAAAGAAAAAAAAATGGAATATTTTAATTAATTGTGCAGAAGTAGTTTCATGCTACCTTTTCTGCTTTACTTGAATATTTGGACTGCGTGTCATAGTTCTGAAATGGAAAAAGGTAATGAAAATACCTGATAGTACTTTTTTGCCGCAGCCAAAGATGAGAGAGGAAGGTTAGAGCAGGGAATCAGCTGTAAGGCTAAAATGCCAAGAGGAAATGTGTGACAGGGTTTTCCAAGACCTGTGGGCACTAGAAATGCATTCAGATCTTTCAGTGTTTTGGTTTCAGTGTCAGCTTCTTGGGCTGGGAGGAAGATCTTCCAGCTCAGAGCATGGGGTGTGGAAGTCCACACAGCTGCACTACAGGGTGTGTCAAAATAAAAAGGCAAATTTGTCTGTGTCTAGAATTTTAATTTTAGAGGCTTGTCTGAGCATGACTTCATTGCAGAGGTCCTAAATATCCTATGTCAAGGCTTTTAAGTCATGAGGCCTCTGTAGCTTCTGTTTTTTTTTTCATTAGAAAGTCTCCTGTCTCTGTGAGTTGCAGTTTTGTGGCATCATGGAAGTGATTATAGTCAATCACTTCTTTTCTCTGTATCAGTTGCCCCAAATGATATACTGACCTGTAAGCAATTGAAATGTTCGTGGTCAAACAAAAATAACTGATCTCAGTTTTCTAGCTTTGCGACTGACATTTAATTACACTCCATTCCAAGTTTCCTGGACATGGAGAAGAATCAGGACCCTATTATTTCTTGTGGAAAGGCTTGTCTCTCTCAGTGCTACCAACAGGTTCTGTCTGTTCAGCAGAGTGTTATTAAATAGGAAGTTCTGGTATTCTTCCCTTACCCAAATAAACTCACACAAGCTAAAATTACTTAAATTATCATATCCTAATGTCTGTAGAAATAGTAAAATGAAAGTGTAAACATTTTCCTCAGTCTTTGATATGACTTTTGATTCAGATAATGATGACTCATTTCACTAAATATTTGGACTTTCATTTGCTTCTGTCTTATTAAACCAGAATGTGATTTTGTTCAGCCTAAGTAGACCTTTCATTTAAAAGAATATTGAGAGTTGGATTCTTATTGGCAATGAAATAAAAGAGGGAACATCAAATTACTCTTTCCAATTATAAGAGCATGTGCACACCATTTCAGGCCCCACGGCTTAACTGACAGCATGAGTGCACCTTGGGGAGGCTGGCACATCTTGGGAATGTGCTCTAGGAGCTGGGGCACATGCTTGGCTAGAAAAACTATTCCAGAAAATTTAGTGATCTTCTCAGAGGAAGATGAACATATGAGGTTTGTTCTTATATGTAGATTTGAAAATAGGTAAATGGTTTCAGTAATTGTTGTAAGAAATTTAAAACTTTTCTTAACCTGTGAAAGAAGAAATAGTCTTTTAATATACTGTCCTCCTTTACTCTCATGTTTAGCTAATTGGTTCCGATTACAAATAAAATGCAACATTCATTTTCAAAATGGCTCCAAAGTTTTTCTTTTCAAATTTGCAACTCTTCAGACACTACAGATTTATAACATGTGAATCATATATTCTTGAAATAGATGATGTTACTTTGGTATTGTGGCTTTGAGCCTTTGCTCTGATAGTATAGCATTCAAAGTGGTGAAAATAGCCAAGAGCTGTTTAACCAATGCTGTATGCTTTAATTGAATAGAATATTCCCCTTTCATTAAATGGATAACAAAGCTAAATGAAATAACTCAGAGAGGACATCTCATTTTACAGTAGTGCTAAAGCAGCAATAAATGTTACATTATTAAGTCAATGGCCTTATTTTCCCTACTTACTGTACTTTGATTTGTGTCTTTGGACATTCTTGGAATGAATAGTTTGGCTTTTTTTGCATGAAACTAAATCCAAATCTCCAGCTGTGATTTTGTGTTCAGTCTGTGAAGCTAGAATAAAAGAGTCTAAAGTAAAATCTGGGACAATAACAGAGATAAGGTGCACAACACAAGGTCTTTTGCTGTCCACATCAATTTTGGTGGTACATATGGATGTATACTAAACACTGTATTTATTTATTTATTTATTTATTTATTTATTATAGCATTTAGAAACCAGGAATTTCTGATGTCAAGAGGGCTTGGCTTAAATTATGTTTTCTGTTTTCTTTAATGAATGAAACTAGCAATTTGCTAAAATCTGTATACTTTTGCTTTTATAATTAAATCTATTTCTGTCCACATAAGCAGTAAAGGAGTAAATGCAATTATTGCGTAAGTTAGATATTATTAAGGCAAGCCTCTGATGTATTACTAACAGTCTATGAGGTCTTCAGAACTTATGAATTCTGAAATTAGTTTTAGTTACTAGACAAGGTCATGAAGCGAACATTCCATAATATACTTACAGTCTTTGGAGAGCAGATTCAGCATAAAAGCTTGGATGGGAAACACTGAAATTACTATTTCATTGAATAACTTTTTTGGGTATGCTTGAACATAAATATAACACAGATTTCTATATATTCGTAGTCAAATCTTCTTTTATATGTGTGTATATATATATATATATGTATATGTATGTATATCTATGAAAGTAAATTTACAGCCCAGAGTCATACCTTCCATTTTAAACTACTGCAGACAATAAATTTCTCCTTCCTAATTTTTATGGCTCTCCTCTTCTATAAACATGCATATGCACAATTTGAACAAGACTGCTGGGTACCCAGAAACTTTAATGGGCTGTAAGATGTATGGAGCTTTAATGAGTCTCTTTGTCATCCTCATGGTTGTTTAAGCAGGTTTCAAAGTGTTGCATGATCCCACTGCCCAGCTCTTGGTAATGGAACTATGAGTCTAATGTAGTTTCAGTCTCTCTATAGACAATGGAGAACCAGAATCACTTCCATGATCAAAATAGAAACACCTCCTAATTCAGGCACCTAGTTCAGGATGATAAGCTGTATCCCCCCCACCCCAAACCTGGAGCATCCTTCTAGAACCTGAAAGAAAGAGTAACAAGCTTACAGAAGATACATAGAGAGACAAGCAGTTGGAGACCTAATAAAGCTGTTTCCACTATCAATTTCACTTAGTGTTGTGGTTCACCAGTCATTGCCATTTCAATGACTGGTGAACCACAGTTCAACTCTGTTGTGAAGAAAATAGAGGTGCTTGTCAACGTGAATTCTTGCCTCTAATGGTTTTCACTCTGAAGAAAGAGACAAGGAAAACAGCAGCAGCTGATTTTCTATTCAAAATACAGGTCCCAATATGCCTAAAGGTTGGATCTCATTTTCCTAGAAGCAGCAATTTTAACAAAAATGAGGAAAAAGCCCCCAACATTAACACTAATAGGAGAATCAATAGCACAAGATTTTTTGATCTGACAAAACTTTTAATATAATGTAACTGAAAACATATTTGTGAAGTTGTAAACATTTTAGAAAATGGCTTTCCTCTGTGCATCACAACAGACCAGTACTTTAAAAAAATCAGTTTGGTAGCTGAAAATACTGTATAGGATTAGCTTTACCTTCTAGAATTTACTGAAATACCAGAAGGGGGGATTAATGTTCTAACTATGTGCCATAGTTCTCATGATTTGATTTTAGTCTGTTCTAAACTGTATTAGCAGTAGTTCTGTGCTACATTAAAAGTTCACCTGAATGAAAATGCAGTGCCTGGAAAGGCACAGACTTCACGTTTTGTACACCCACCAGCAGCAGTTCTCCTCCCTTTGCTGCTGTGGCTTCTCCCCCTGCTTTTTTGCAGGTAAATGAAGACCTGTGCACGTGAATCTGCTTCAGCATACACAGTCTAGACACAGCTGTATTTTTCCCAGACTGTTTTCCTTCCACTTTACAATAAACAATGTTGTTCTATGACCTATTGATGTTCAATTCCATCTTAGAGTTAGTTAAAGGAGGACAGTAATTGCTTTGTGGTAATGAATCCTTAAGTGGCTTCATATAGTTATATAGCTGTTTCTTCTTTTCTCATGAAACCTGAACCAAAAGTTTCCTTGTAGAACAGCAGAGCTGGAGACTGGGACAGTGCTGGCACACACCGTGCTGGGATGCTGTTTTTCTTATTTAGTCATCTCCTTCTGGCTCCTCTGGGAAGGAAACTGGGCCTGATGAGATTCCAATCAGACAGAAGCCATTTCTGTGCTGTTTTATACCTTCAGAATACAGCATGTGTCAAATACAGTATGAACAGCTCTTTCATGAAATATAAGTTCAGAAATACTTAATAAAATTCTGCAACAAAGATATCACTAATTTCTTCCCACTTTCTGCTTGTTCATGAACTTTATGCCTATTCAAAGTGCAAAATGCTCAACCATTCTGGAGCTCAATGATGTGTGCAGCACACTGCCTGTTAGTGGCAGTTTGTACCTTGTATCTGCTCTTTGTTACAAGGGTCATTTGATTAGTTTTGCTGAAAAGAGGAAAGAGTTAAACCTCTATAAATTGTATTATAAAGTTAATTGTAAACTTAATTAAAACAATAAATAGTTTAGCATCTTGAAATGATACCTGTTACTTCCTCTTCAGAGTCACTGCAAATCTTCACATATTTTCACTGTAGAGATATTAAAATATAGAAAATTGTTTTTTCAAACTCAAATATGTGTTTTAAAGTATAGATTTCAATTACTGTTGGTCCATAGGTTTTTGTCCCATCTAAATGCTAGAAAATTCTAATCATTAAAGAAGCATGCATTTCATAATACTTATCTCCTTAGAGAAAATCCTGAGGTTTCTCTGAGGAAAGTATTTTTCTTGATTTGTTGGGCTTTACAAATCCCACACAGAGTCCAATAGAAGCCTTGCAATGCCAACTTGGCAGAGGCTGCAGTATTAGCTACAAGAAGGCTTAAGAAAGAGACTGTCAACATTTCCTCCTACAGACCCTAAATAGCTATGGGACATGAACAGAGCTTTGTATAAAAATGTGCTCTTGTCCAGCAAGTAAAGAAAATCAATTCTGAATTCATGCTATGGCGTATCATGACAGTGCCTCTACTCCTCTTCACTAGGTTTATTCTCTGTAGGATTGCAGCAGAATACAGTCTCAGTCTGCCCTTTTTTAACGTTCATAATTTCAGTTGACTTTAGTGATTTCTAGTAGAAAGAAGACAAGGATTAGCTTTTGAAAGAATAATGCCTCTCTTTCTCTCTCCTTTCCTCTATCATAAATAAACAGACTGACTGAAAAAAAATGCAGGTAGTTAGGAGCAGTGAAGTACATTAAGCTTAGAAAGCAGTGGATCATGATTCCACTTCATCATTTGATTTTATGAATAACTCAAATTCAAAGTCTGTGACATGAGCAAAAATGCTGCTGCTTCTGCCCCAACAGACATAAATCCATGTATCTGTGCTGCTTTCCTTTTTCTCTTTAAGCAGTCAGATCTCTTTGTGATTAATGCCTTTGTTTTCTTCCACCTGTCCAGTAGACTGGTTGTTATATATTGCTGTGGAACATCATCTCATTTTAAATAGAATTCAAGATCTCCATCTTTGAAAACAAGCCAGTATAATGTCACTATGCAAGATTAGACATTCAGTCTTTCCTGTGACAGCTCCCAGTGAAACAGACATTCACAAGGCATTATTTTGTTAATTTCTTGCATTCTATAAATTAAAACCGCTACCTGAGAGTAAACAGTATTTATGAAATGAAACCTCAAATATTACTTTGGTAGTTGCTGAACTGTTAAACAAAACATAGAGAACAGTTAAACTAGGACTGATTTTTTTTGGCTGTGTGTAAGAACACATTTTTGAGCAATAGAAGTCTCCTTCTGCCATGGTTTTTCAACTACCATCTAACCACAAAGATTTAATTTCTAGCAGAAAAAAAATATTTTTTTTCTTCACACTAGAGAGGAAGAGCTCTTACAAGTTCTAGATCAATGTGGATGTGCCTGTTTTAGGTGCTGATTTTTCTCACCAAATCATCTAAATTTTGTGTCAGAAAGACATTTATCTAGGAATCCACCAGTTGGATTTGTAACAAGTTAATTTTATGCATGGTTTATGCGCTCCTACTCATTATAATAAAGCGGGTTTTTTAAAATTTTTTGAAGGCGTTTTTTTGTGAAATGGTAGTGATATATTGCAGCAAGATGACTTTTCTGAAATCAAGCTTCTCTTATGAACTTCTGATGTGATATTTCAAAATTAGGTTTTTCTTTAGACTTAAAATGGTAAATCAAATCTCTGTCTTCTTCATGAGGCAAAAAAAGGCCCTGGGGAGTCTACTTTTGACCTTTCAAACTCTAAATGCTTATATTTTTTAGGACTTCTGAAGGTAAATAGAAGAAAATAACATTTCGTGTCCCTCAAAAGAATACATTTTCCCAGCTCCTTCACAACTCAGCTATTACACTGGAAATAATTGGTAATAATAATTGGTAATTCTCAGCAGGTTTTTCTCCATACTCTGGAAATCATTTGTTCTTTGCTCTTTTTACTTCGTTCATTTCACTTAGGCTTTCATACTCATACTTGATTTTAAGAGAGATTACAATCTGTATAATTTCACTTTTCTTTTTAACACCTCCTTGTAAAGGCATTTCATTAACCTTTACTGCATTTAAGATCAATTGGCTGGCACTAGTATTTATTTTGGGGACTCTGTGACACTGACTGTCTGAGGCAGGGATACCATTCTGGAATGAGTTATCTGTCTTCAGGTGTCTACATGAATAACCACAGCTCTGCCACGTGTTCAAAATTTCATTATCATATATGGGCTCCTGCTATATTAAATATTTAAAGAGCAATTGCTCTCCTTCTGAAGTGGTGACACTGAGCAGTAAAATGAATCTCTTGCCTCAGGCCAATGCCTGTGTTGGCTAGGGGTAGGATTTTCACGTGGTCACCTGTTGGCACTGGGGGTGTGCTGGGGTAGCTGAGACCCTGGTGGGGCTGTGTGGCAGAGCTGGCAGAGACTTGCACCTCTCTGGGTGATGTGAATGAGGGATACCTTTCATCTGGCAATTTGTGCATCTGCCTGGGCTGCTGAACCTGGCTTCTGCGTAGGGTTTGCTGGCTACCAGTGCAGAGCTTGACACACTGCTTAATATTGCTGCCTAATAAATCTGTTTAAAGGTATTTTACTATTTTGAGGTAGAACCTTCTCTTGTTAAACAAGTTTATTCTTCTCCAAGTGAAAGAGGTTTGTGACTTTAGAGTTGTAGGAGTACTTAAGAGAAGCACGTGCTAAAGCATCTGTAGATGTTGGTTTCTTATGTTTGCATGGGTTTATATTCCCAACTTCATGTTCAAACTGAGGGACTGACTTTTTGCCTATTTAGTTTTTCTTTTAGTACAGGCACTGAGATACTTGACTAGATCTAGAATACTTTGTATTTTATTTTGCTCTTTATTTTTTTCTAAAAGTAAGATGATAAATTTCTAACAAAGACAAGTAAATAAAACAGCTGCAAACTTTTCTAATGGATACAGAAAGAAATATCTGATTTTATTACAGTTAGAATGAAGTCAGACTGTGTTGTTTGAGTTTATGTAAAGATTATAAGAACTTCTGTAAATGTTACTTCAAAAGAAATATAAGATTTATAATGTTATCGGATAAATTCACTTTTTTTTTTCTAGGATGTGCATTGTCTTGAATTGCTGGATTGCCAATTTGTCTATTGTGTTGTCAGAAATTGCAAAAACATAATTTTATCAGCAGAGATTGTTTCAGTTGCATTTGCTTTCAGTTAATAAGACCATATTATGTGTGGGTTTGTCTGTGTGGGTTTGTCCCCCCATCAGATTGTAAATGAAGAATGACAGAGGATAAAAGCCATTTAGTTTTATCATTTTTAAACCAAAATAAAGCTGTTAGATGAACGACAATAAAATATCACACAACTGCTAATGTTACTAATTAGTAGGATTTATAGGGTTTGGTATATTCAGCAGTATGACTTGTGTTTGTGGCTAAAAATGAATGCTAATGATCTGTGTAGTGTTAAAATACAGATACTGCATTGTCAAAAACTGTTATAAATGTAAAGACTCTTTTGTGCAAAATCTTGAAGGACAAGTAAATACAGCTGTAATTCCCCAATAAGTTATTATCTTCTCAGTTATGTGTGCAGAAAACTTGTTCCAAATCAAAGTGTGGCTATTTCGTATGTTTATTTTCACATGAGTTTCTTGATCGGGTTTAGAAGATTTTGTACTTATTTTGCTTTCTGTTTCAAGAGAGGATGAGTATCAAGTGAAGTCAAGTAAATAAAATAGATGGAAACAGGTGGACATTTGACTTCAATGTTCTTTGAGAATTCTCTATCTGGTTATATCTTGTATTTAACTTGTTTATCAAACTTAGGTCCAGCTCTTCTCCTACTGAAAGTAATATCAATTTCTTAATTTATTGTTCTGGTTATGAGTTTCACATTCCATTTTTCTGGTAATAACTCCCTTGAAAATTAACCAGTTGTTAATTTTCCAATTTACCTTTTGTTTTCTATGAAAGGAAATTAGCCAAGGAAAAATTACTTTCTTTTAAATTATTTTAAAACCGTGAATACAAGCATCTTTTTAAGTGCACATAATAATCATACATACAGTATATACATAGAACTATGTATGATAATATTACCTTCTTTCCTTCAAAAGAAATAATGCATTTAAATACTTGGTATAGTTTTCAGCTTTCTAATTTTCTGGAACACAAGTGAGTCATGGGAGACATGCAAATGTTAATTCAAATATACAATTATGTATCTGATATTTAATCACTCAAAACAGAAACTCCCCTTAAGAGGAAAATATAAAGATTTAGGAGAAAGTGATTGAATAGGAAGCTGTTCTAATAGAAGTAGAAAGGAAAAGGAAACTCTCGCTTCAAGTTTAGGCTTTCCTCAGAATTTACATCTCTCAAGGCAAAGAATAAAGGAGAATCAAATGTCAGCTGTATTCACCTGCTGCTCAAACAGTCATTATTGGCAAATTTTAAATATATCCACTGGTATTTTAGCACCAAAATATTGTCGTGCTTTGAGATGTTGATAAATGTCCCAGAACGATATTTGTCGTATGGCAGTACTTAAGAAAAGATAGAAGCATTCCAAACTTCTCTGAATCCAGGTTTGTCTGTCTTTAAACTTCATGTAACTTCTGAGGAGAATAATCCAAAGACCACTCAAGATGGAAAGAGGAAGAGTTGACAAGATCTTATTGCAATCTTGCAATGTTTTGGCACTGTGTCAGTTTGGGAGGGTAAATGATATTTGAGAGACAAGGATTGATAAAAATTGAAGAAACTAAAAGTCCAACTGAAGCTGGGAACTTTACTAAGGAATATGATGAATAACATTTAGATGGCAATGAGGACAAGTCAAGATGGCAAGCCTAAAGAAATTTGGGGAAAAAAAGCTATATTGCAAAACTGGAAGACCTTGTATTTAGGAAATCAATCCAATGCAAGCTACAGGAGCCTGTATAAGAAACTGAAAGATAAGAGGAGGAAGAGAAGGAACTGGCTTAGCAAAGGATTAGGCTTTAGATAGAGTCACAGCTGTAATTTCTGCCTGTCAAGGAATTTCATACAGCTCCCTAAAAGCTCATTTGTCTATGACAACTTACTGCAGATATATTACTCTGAAAGAAATAAGGACTTTTAAATATAAAGTTAGATGTCTGAGAGTTAGACTATTCTTCCTTTTTCTTGAAGAATTCTCTTGATTTATTGGGACCTTACACTAAATCAGTATTACAAGTAGTTTTATTTGCTAGAATGAAGCAAAATAAATTTTAAAAAAACCCTGTATCCTAGAAGATGAAGAAAACCACTTTCCTCAACATAATTAGACAGCAGCAATTGCACCTTGAGTTAAGGGACTTGTAAGAGTAAAAAGGTAAAATGTTCAGATAGTGGAAAGACAACAAAACTGAGAAATGGAGTTTAGTAGCAGCTGTTTCCTCTATGGGAAAGACAGAAAATAAGTTCCTTTGAAAAGAAGGATTAAACAGGTCTTGGTTACTTTATCAACTGTGAATATTTATCTTTTATGGATAGAATACCAGTCACCTACTATGCTTGCTGCTAATACCAGTACTCCTTCCAGTACATACTTTGTACTTAGTTATTGCACATGCTGCACTTAGTTCTCTAAAATCTGAACTGTATAAAAGCTGCATTCAAAAGCTGTTGAAAGCTGCATTTTAAAGTAGAATTTTGATTAAACAATATTCTTTGATCTCTTTTTCTTGGAGAGGCAAAGATGAATCTTTCATTTCAGAGTTATGTCCACCACCTTCTTAGTTATCTGGTGACAAATTCTCATGTTGCTGGTCATGTCTAAATACAGTCAGAATATAGTGAGGTATTTTGTGATGTATGTCATTTGAAAATGCATGTCCTTTTTTAAAAGGTATATTTCTCTATGGTTACGTTTTCACTGTAAAGTTAATTAATGTTCTAATGGACAATCAAGATATATCAATCTGTGAGTGTCATACTGAATCTATTAAGTACTGAATCTAATAAGTACTGGTTGGTTGTCTTTTTTAAGATCAGTTTGAACCTGGGCATGGAGATTTTATAAAACACATTTTGCAAAACATTGGAAAAGCATCCGTATACTATATGTCGGCAGAGGAAATGGACATTTTTGAGTGAAATTAAACCAAATATTTTCATTCCTTACAGTCTAACTCTTGTGACTCGTCACTTCTTTTATACTCTCTATTTATTCTAAAGTTAGTGGTTTTTAACTGAGTTTGTTAAGGTCTCTAGTGATCTGCAGAGGATGTTGTGCTTCTGATCACAGTTTTTTTTTTGATCCTGGTAAGTACTGTATCCATTCATACAATCTAGTAATATTTTTTTATGAGGTTCTTGTGATGTTTGTTGCATTCTTTGACTCCTCAGAGCTGCAGGAACTGGAAAATGTAGTACACAAAGAAAATTTTGAATTTCGAGTTTCCCTCATATTACTAAATTCCAGTATTGCATCCCCTCTGGTAGGCCTGTTACCTGGCTTAGGAAGTTATTCTCCATGCATCCCAGGAGCCCCCTGAAATGCCTACAGCTCACTGGTATCTTGTCCAGCAGATGTTGAGGTGGCTGAAGTCCCTCCACAGGACAGGACCCTGTAGCCGGAGCAAGAAGGCTTCGGCAGCAGACTCCCCTTGAGCGAGCAACCTGCAGCAGACTCCAAACACTGGTGTCCCTTTGTTGCCTTGCTCTCTGACTCTTACCCATGAGTTTTCAACCTGCTCATGACTATTCCTCAGAATGTGCTATATAGACGTAGAGTGAAACTTCAGTATTCCAAGAGGTCTAATATATCTAAAGTCTAAAGTGTATCTAGAATAAATGTATGGAAGACAAACTTTTAACACAACGTTCATCTGTAAGATGCTCTTCACAGTTTTTGAAAGTGAGAAAACACATGTAGGAGAAAAGAAATCTTTGGAGAGCTACCCTTGAGTGCAATTAGGCTTTTCTTTTTATATTTGTAATATTACTTTGAAAATTAGGTACAATTCCCTAGGTCCCACAGCCAGGGGTCAGTTCCAGCAGTTATGTGGATACTGACTTTGCTGTCAGTATGTGAAGGGAGGAGCTGGATGTAAGCTGGTCTCCCTGCTCTCTGCTCAGGTGAGGATAGTGTGTGACTGCAGAGAGGGCACCAGCAACTGCATTTACCTAACTAAATCATTCTCTTTAGAGCAATGGAGTGGAGGAAAATTACAACATAAACCTTTTTGTAGTCTTGTCCCTAAATACATGGTTGGACAAATACAGGATTATTGCCACTGTCATGGATATTTTTCATCAGATTTTAAAGGTTAAGATGATAGGCAAACTATTGACTTTCCTTTCAAAATGTAGTATGTGCTAAATTATATATAATTGCTTGGAGTATACAGTAAAGTTATTGCAAGGAAAAATTTGAGCCTTTGGTGATTGCCCAAAAAGCCTTTGCTGTTTTTCGTTGCAAAGTCTCGATATCAAAAGGATTGCTATGCAATTAAAATATTTCTGAAAAAAAAATTCATCTATTGTACAGCCTACTTATACAAGAAAGAGCTTGACTGAAATAATTTTATAGTCCTGTAGTTACTGATCCTGCCTGTACTGATCCAGAGAATTGTTTGCTTTCAATTACTTCAGCGGGAGGTAAATGCACTCATGATTTTAAGAGCAGGACATTTGCCAAATGTCGTAAATATATAAAAGAGATCTACTGTATCTGGAAGCACAAGTTTTTATTGCCAGTCACTTCACCACCTGGACTATTCTAACAGAAAACTTGTTCATTCATATAGAAAACTCTCTGCAGACAGCTGGAAACTCTGATATAATGACTGGGAAAAATATCATGTGAATTTAATTATTTATAAGTTAGTTGTCCTTTCTAAGTTATTTCCCTCATTTCAGTTATTATGTGTGTATTATGTGTATTTTTTTCTTCATATGTTATTGCTAGCAGAGCAACAGGTATATTGTCTAGATGTCATTTTCTAGAGTCTGAGGATGCACAGAACCTTGTTAGCTTGGATCCAGACCCATCTGTCAGTCTCAAACATGTAGAATACTTCTGTTCCCCTTGTGATTTTATTTAATCATTTACTCGGAATAATATAATTTTCTTTATTGTTAGATTAAGGTCCACCACTTAAAGTTTGTAAGTATTCTAAATAATACTGGAAACTAAAATAACATGTTGCCTGAATATGGCTTTCCCAAATATTGTTTTAAGTATCATTCTACCCAGTCAAAAGAGCATCTAAAAAGAATGATTTACCATTTTCCTTGCATATGAGAATAAATAAGAGATTTAGGGAAAGAAAAGTAGCATGAAAGGCAAGCAAAACTCTTTTAGAAAACAAGCCTGTGCCATTTTCACTGCCAAAATTACTGTTTTCAGTTTACATGTTTGGAACAAGGGTACCCTGAATGTACCAGCTCTTCATGAAAATAGTGAGTTAGAAATAATCTTTCTCAGCTTTTCTCTTAGATTCTAAAGAAATTCAGAAACTACAACCACTATTGCTCACACCACTGTCTTGTAACAAAGATGAAAATAGCATAACTTCTCATACTTGTATATTGTTGATTCTTTAGCAGGAAATTATGTGTTCTGTCTTCAGAATTCTGTGCTAATTACTCAAAAAGACAGTTCCCTCAATAACAATGGCAAAGGTTCAATTAATTTAAAATAGTTACTCTTTGATGTTAATGTTCATTGCAAGCAAGTTTAACAGAAACTGGCCTTTGACAAGATATTCATTGGCTATACACTACTTTTTTATCCTATCAAAAATAAATTCCTGTATCACACCTTTTTCCAATATGTAGCATAACAGCCCCAACTACCAAAAAGAAAGAAAAATAACAGTGTAAAAAATCAGATATGTCAGGGTTAATATTGGACCAGGGTTCTATTTTTACGCTTTATCTTCTATATTTTGTATTAAGGGAAATGACTCATTGCTAATATAAGTTTAAGTGATTTTAACATTGATCCTAGAGGTATTACAGGTGTTTCAGCCTGTTTCATTTATTAGAGCATTTTGTATTTATCTCTCAAGTACCTTCCTTCAAAAGGTATGTCTACTGCATTTCTGCATCATATCCAGCATCAATCACTTTGATTAGAGTCTCACTCCACAAACCAAACAGCTTTTCTTGCATGGCAGCTCCATATGTTTGCTGCAGCTGTTACAGTTTCCAGGCAGAATGTGACTGTACTCTGTTCAGAGTTTGTGTCCCTGTCAAAGAGGCAGGAAATTTCTCCTCTCTGCTTTGATTTGCCTTGAAGTTGAGTGACTTGAAATCTGCCCTACAGTTCGACTACGATTGCCTACAAAAACATACAAGAAATTGCAGCTGAGTTATTTTTTCACAACCATGAGTCCAAAGAGTGCACGCTGCCGAGGCTTGTTCCCACAGCACGGACTGAATGTCGGGTCAAAGGAGTTTCATTGCTGCAGAGGTTCCTCCACAGAGATTTTAGACCAGATCCAATGATAGAAGAATACCATCATAGCTATGAGCATGAATTTTACTGAGATTTATTAATGATTTTATAGTTTCTAACTCAGGAAAATACTTCACTTTTGTTATTATTTTTTGTCTTGCACTAAGAGGGTAAGTAAAGCTATGTAATACACTGCACTGCACTGCAGTACAGAATTGGTACTACCACAGGTACCATTGGTACACTGAACACAGTGCAAAGAATGTACCAGTTACAAAGAATGTACCAGGAGATCCATCTCTATCTGAAGAAATACAACATATTTCCATGAAGGGCACCTTGGAGATCCCCAGCTTACTATGATTTAGTTCCATCCAAGATGAAACACAGAACTCAGGTTATTAAAACACATACATATGAATGTGACTAAAACTCCCCACCAGTAAGGAGAGATTATTTTTTTTAAATTCTGATCACTGGCTAAGTCTGACAGTAGTCAGCACTGTAAGAACTTTATTCATCCTGAAAAAATATGCACTTGTTCATCAACTAGGCATTGCTGTGTCACTTTTCTTTGCATTTCCTTAGCTGGCTGCACAAATAAAAATGCAACGGATCATTACTTTTTGGTGACGAAAAACAGGATTTGGCATGCCTTAAATATGCTTTTAATGGAATTTGTAATAGTGCACATGTTCTGGTGACAAGTATTTTTAAAAGCCCTGTGAGTCCATAAAGTTTGGCAATTAAGGTTTGACACAGATGAATGAATGTAATGTATTCACTTTAGTAGAGGTGTGAAAAATTACTTCAGTATCAGAATATCTTACTGTTCACTGATCCTCTATTTCTGTGATTGCACATCACTACTCTGGTTTTAGCAACTCAGTAGTTGGAGAGGAAAGTTGTATATAGGGATACCTAGACACTCTTTCTCTGTGTGTGACATCAGGGTGACTGTAAATAGTTGAGCTGTCATAGCACAGAATTTTCCTGTTTCCCACAAAGAAAGAAAAGCAGGAAGGACATGCAGAATATCAAACACATGCAGCATGGCAGCAATGCAGCAACTCTTACTAAGACTGTTTCCATAAGGAAACTAGCTCAATGAAAAATCCTTCCCACAATACAAAACAGTATCTAGAATTTTGAATTGATTGATGCAGGTCTTTGTTGGATTGTTTTGTTCCCTCCTTCCCAGGAAATGTAAATTTTGACTGAATATAGAAAAAAAGTTCTTTAAACACATTTCTTTCTTCTGACATATAGAAAACAGACATCTAAAAGCAACAGAAGCAAAAGTATCTGGGTTTTGGTTTTCAATTTCCTGACAAAATGCTTAGCCTTTTTACTGGAGGCAGAAATTTTCTATCCTACTTCAAAGTCAAAATAACTTTTTGTTGTTATAGTAAAAAGGCTTTCTAAAAATTTTTTCTTAGTTATTGCAAAAAGAATGTTCTTGAACTCCTGGGTGGGAATAGAAAAAGTACATTTATTATCTGTAAGAATACCCTTGTCCAACAAAGCACTTAACTTTAAAATGTGAATAAAGCCACAGATTTCAGAGAAACTTAAGTGCTGCTCTGAACACGGTTGTAGAAGGAAAATTTTTAATATTAAATTAACAGAGGGACATATCTCACTTTAGTTTTGTTCTCTTCTCCTCACACACCACTTTCCCTAGTCATTAAGTGCTAAAGTGAGGATTCTTGTTGTTTAAGTGTGGAATAGGAAATGAGAGGGATGAAAACATACTGAAAACACCAGGGAGGGGGAAAAAGCCCATCTGGGCAGTCCCAAAGCACTGGTGCCCAATGGTGCTCTTGGATTTCACGGGGCTCAGGTCCTGTGTTGAGCCCTTCAGCAGTAATTGCAGTCTGGCAATGTTATAATATGTGAACAGCTAATATAATTTCTGGTCCCTCAGGAAGATTAAATGCTTTCAGATTTGTACTGGCTATAAACCAGTTTGTGTTCCAGATCCAAATGCTGGAATTCTAGCTGGAATTATCTTCCCTCTGTAACTGAGACACAGATGACATTAGGAAATCAGTTGTGGTTATTGGCTCAGACCTCAAATGCCAACACTTTACAGAGCAGGCCCCTTCCCTAACTCAGATTACAAAGCATTTTTAAAGGAGTAGACAATGTATATTACTTGTTAGCACAGAATCAAAGTAGCTGTATGGTAAATGTTTTCAGAATGTAATTAATGGTTATTTTGTGCAGGAATCATGAATGGTGAGAAACATACTGAAGTATGTATGAATAATTCAGACATCATCAAAAATCTAAATGTTTTCTGGTAATTTTTACTAATTAAAAATCAAATTTACCTGTACTTTACTCTGTCTGCTGCTACTTAGGTATGTTTTAATTCTGGTGAGTCAAAATCTAGTCACAGAGTCACACTAAAGAGGAAAGATTTTCTGCTAGATTTTCTAGAATGTCAGTAGTCAATGGATGTATGTATATTGAACTCCTATATTTGTATTTCATTAAATAAAAAAAGCAAAGTTAATTTAAAGGTAAACTTATGCTCGTCTTACCTGTGCACAAAGTCAATCACTCACTCATATCTATTCAACAAAGTGCTTTAGTTGTACTCATTTTAAGAAGTAAGATGTAATTTTGTAGTTGGTAAGGCTCTTTGGAAGCTTTTCAGACCAGAAAGATGGCATGGTACTGCCCCCCACACAACCACTGACTAAGGTGGTTCTTCATTAGGATCAAATATAGAGTATTTTGATTTCTTGTTTTATTGTATATGTAAATCTTTGTACGAATTATTGTACTTTTTAACATAATATTTGAATGAAACCAACAAAAATCTAAATTAAGATGGGAACAATGAGGCAGACTGCTTCCAGATTAGACATTGTATGTCCTGGATTCGGGGCTGGTGGTTACCAGGAAAACTCCATAGGTCTCAAGCACTTGGATCCTCTATCACTTAATACTTGGCAATATTTTATTTCATGTGTTCAAGTGAATTCTCAGTAGCTGTAATGAATCCTTTCCTTTCTGGCAGGGAATTATATGATTCCCTAATATTGACTCAGTTCCCTTGAATATTCAATGCAAAATCATTGGACATTTGTTAATAGAAGAATTAACATGTACCAAAAAGGAATTGCATCAGGGAGATTATATTTGCTAATAGATTTTTTTTCTGCCATGCTAAATAATATTCTTTCTCTATAAATCTTTATTAAACGCTGCCAATTCAGCATCTTTAACCTGATTGTTTCATTTGCATGCTTTACCTTTGTGATTGGATTACAGTTTGTTGTACTTTACTCTTCATTATCATCTCTCTGGATGTGTAATTACGCATTATTACTTAATATTCAATTTACTTTGTACATTATTTGAGTATAACGTATTGAGGCAATAATATGCAAAAATATATTTCTGCTTCTTCAAGCCTTTCTGCAACCCTTCTCCTCAGCCTCTGTAACTGTGGAAAAAATTAACTTGCATTAAGTTTGGTGCCCAAATTTCAAACATCTTTCAATATATTCTAAAGGACAGCAAATTAGCACAGGGAAACAAATAGTGATAAAATATACAAGATTATATCAAAGGTAAATGACAATTATTTAAATATGCTTTTTATAGCAAATAAAAACCTTAACTTCAAACTTATAAAACAAATATTTGTGTTTTCTGACTTACCTAGATTTAAATCAATAATTTATTCAATTGCTACAGTAGAGTGACTTAAGGTGTACCTTGTAGAAATAAAGTGAAGAGCTATATGAAAGATAAAAAACTGGCTAACCAAGAGAATGCAAAATGTTTATGTTAAGAGTTCTCTAAATAGGGATGAGTAATGAAATTTTTCAAGGATAATTTTTCATATTCATCCTCATTAGTATTTCAATTAATGACATTACAGGAAGAATAACAAATATGCCAAAGGGAGCTTTGGTGATATTGAAGAGAACTGGGGCAGTTCGTAGCTAATAATGATACAATCCAAAAGCACATCAGTTAGAGATGGCAATTCAGGAAACATCTCTCATTGAATCACTCTCTTATGGATGACCAAACTTATAGAACTTATACTTACTTATCACTTAGAGAACTGTTTATATTCTAACTCTTAAATTAGAAAAGAACATGGATTTTTCGCAAGTAGCCACATGAACAAGGTAAGGGTGGCAGGTACAAGTTGCACTGGGACAGACTATCTCAACATAAGAAAGAAATTTTTACAGCAGGAGCAATCAATCACTGGAGCAACTTTCCAACAGACATAGAATCACAGTACAGTTTGGGCTGGAAGTAGACATTGAAGACCATCTAGTTCTAACCCCTCTGCCATGGGCAGGAGCACCTTCCACCAGACCAGGTTGCTCAGACCCCAGTCCAGACTGGCCTTGAACACTTCTGGGGATGGGGCATCCACAGCTTCTCTGTTCCAGTGCATATCTTCATCTATCTAATCTAAACCCAATTTCTTTCAGTTTGAAGCCATTCTGCCTTGTCCTGTCACTATGTGCCCTGATAAATTCTCTTGCCCCATCTTTCCTGTAAGTTCCCTTCAGGTACTGGAAGGCTGCAGTCTGATCACCCCAAAGCCTTTTTTCTAGGCATAGTAGAGTCTCTACTGCTGCTTTCCACATATGTTGCTAATTGCCTTCTAATTATGTACTCTCATGTCAAGACAAAACCCATGGGACATGGCAGAAAAAAATACTCTATTTCTAGACAATTACTCAAGTCTTTGTCTTCCAGTTTCACCTGAAGCCATTTCAGTTGAAGAACTGGGCACTGAACAATGTTTGGACAAACTAGAAGACTGGATCTGATAATCTTGTGGAATCTCAAATTTCTGAGCCTCATCAGTGAGTCATGTGGCATTAAGATAGACGGTAGTTTGCTTGTTTGTTTTTTTAAAGGGTCTTCAGTATCTGTTTTAAGATCATTTACTCATGGCTCTGGAAGAAAAAGTATTCATTGCAGATTAGTTTTAGCAGAAGTACTTGGAACTCCTTTGCAGACTTGATCTCAAAATTATGCCTGAAAATCAGCTCTGGATTTAATAACGAAGCTGTAAAGTCTGTTATCTTCAGATACGACTACAGCAAGCTGGTAAACATTTAACAGTTTGCAATAAAACCTGTGAGATTAAGCAGCATCATTTTGTCTAGCCTTCTGTATCGACTCCTAATGAGTGACTGTCTGCAAGAAATAAGCAAATACAAATTTGAATACAAATGCTGACTAGGCAAAGCCATTTTACAAAATGAGAAACAAAATAATTTAATCTAATGCTAACCTTAGAGATAATTTCTGTTCTGAAATATTAAAATTTAGGGAAGATACTAAGGAAGGGTTCATCTGTAACTTTTTCTAGTACAGAGCAATAAACAGGCTGACAGAAAAAATTACATAAACCTCCTAATTTTTTCCAGCCTATCACTAAAAACATGGATATGTACAATCACTGATTGGAAAAGCCATCTGTGTTATCTATAACTTTGTAGCATTCAATATTGATAGAACTCTTTGTGACAGACAAGTAAGTGTCTTCCCTGAGGTTGTTGTGGCTGATAAAACCTATCACCCTAGTATTTCAGTTTGGCTTTTACTTTTCTTTCTTTGTAAACCTACTGGGTTTCCTGTCATGGTCTATAGCATTGCTGTAGATGAACATCCTAAATTACCTTTCAGAAAATGAATTTAAATCATGTCTGAACTAATATTGTTTCCTTCTTTTTCTTTTATTTTCTTCTTCTCTTTAAGAATGAGAATCATACACATTTCATCAGGGTATATATGTGTGTGTGTATATATATGTATATATATGAATGGAGGCTCCAGCTGAAATACATATGAACTCCTACCTATGTTTAAAGGACCAGGCACTTTTCCTTCCAAGTTGCTATTGCTAAGCAACCAGTTTCTCCTGCCTGCTGCTCTAATAAAAAGTGTTCTTAACAGAGCTGCATGAAATTGTATTTCTCCTGAAAAACCCTTGTGGTCAATGTTGGAGGGCTTCAGTCACAGGCTTTTTTAGAATCATTAATGGAACATTGTTAGATTTGGCACTTTAACAATACTGCTGAGGTATCCCAAACAATAGTTCAACAAGCTCGCTTCAGCTTCGTCTTGGTAATTTTAACGATTTTAAAACCACTTTGAGTGGCTCTAACTTTTATCAGCAGAGTCATCTATGTTTTTTTGATACTTTGAATGGGTTGATTGTCCTTATTGTATATAGATATATCTAAGTTTGTAATACAAACTCCACATCCTATTCAAAGAGTCACTACAAAAATAGGATTGTTACAGAAACATATTTCCCTATTTGGATTGCACTTTAAGGATTTTTCACTTTGTTAACTGTTCCAGCTGTTCATGGTCCTTCTCCAAAAAAGGCTAATCAATCGTCACACAATGCCTGGAGATGCCTCAGAGCTTGGAAACTTCAGACTGACAAAACCAGAAGTGTTTAGCAGAACCTCCTTGTAAATCTTTCAAATGCTAAAGGAAGTGGTAAATAAGTAGTAGAGTGACATGAATATGAAGAAGTCCCCCGGTTATTTTTTTAAAATACAGGATCAATATCATCCATCTCAGGAATTTAGACTCAAAATACAATCTCTTAAACTTTGTCATGTCTCTTGGCTTTTTCACTGAGACTTGCATTTAGACTCTACATTTGGAAAAATACTTTTATAAATTCATAATCTTCAAGTGGTCCAATTACAAATCCTCAGTTATCCCTGCACTATATTCATGGATTCGTCCTGATCTTTCATAAGGGACCTATTTAGTTGTTCTGCACAGGATTTGTCAGGTCCTTAGCAGACTCGACCTGCTCAAGTGCTGTGATTAATAATCTTTCTGAGCTTTTACTGATAAAGCAGTTTCCACACTACAAGTTTTCAACTGAATAATGTTTATATCCTGAACTTTCCAAATTGGAAGAGTTTTCCTGGTAGCAACTCTTTGTGACAGGTAGATGATAACAACTTACACAGGAAAATGAACATTCTTGCTGTGTGAACTAATGTGCCCCATTTACCACCACCACTGAGCCCTGCTGCGATGGAGAATGAGCCATTCAGTGACCGTGGGAGAAATGTTTGATGTCTCCATGCAGCAGTTGCTCTGTATTTAAAAAGAGGATGCAGATTACTTCCACATTTTTGTACATTGTATTCAGAACTCTGGACCAGAATGTGCTGTACAGGTGGGAGCATTACATCTGCTATCACTGCATGTGTGATGGATTCACCATCACTGCATGTAGAGAGGAAAGACATTCCTAGTAGCAATTTCAAAGCAAGGTATTGCGTTTATTTTGCTTTTAGGGTTTCCATTTGCCTGCTACCCAACTGATTTTCTAAATGCCACCATACTATGATGTCCATGTCATCACCTATTGTGTAAAAAAAAAAACAAACAAAAAAAGCTATACTTAACATTATTCATACTTTTAGCTGCAATTCAAAAACTACCTGACTGCTTCTTGGATGAAAATCAGAAAAGCTACTCTAGTGGCAGTAAGTAAATACTTAGGAGGAAAGAAAAAAGAAAAATCACCAGACAGGTGATTTTATGGGCAACACACAAGAGTTTTTTGCAAGTATGAACACACACCATGCCTTTTATAAAAAATAATTTTAAAGTATGCTTTTTACTTGTTTTTTGATTAAAACAAAAATATATATAAAATTTGTTATGTATTAAGTTGTCTTTCAACTTAGAAACTTATAAATTTACAAATTTTACACTACAGTGTAGGACAGTACACTGCAATAGTTGCACTATATTTCAAATGAGAAAGCAGATTTCCTATTGTTTTGAATGTTTTTTTTTAGAAAACAATGCCAAAACTCTGTATGTGTGTATGGGGGGGGGGGGGGGGGGGGGGGAGGGGGCTC
>VZSE01003765.1:490769-511440 GCA_013398275.1 Promerops cafer | reverse complement strand
GGGGGAAGGGAAGGGTATCATCCTGAATCACTGAGGATATGTACAGTAATTTACTCTTTAAATAACACTTTCAGTAGATACAGGTAATTTTTTAACAATTTTGTCCAGTCATTTAGCCATTATACTTAGCTATATAACTTTGTGTTTCTGTTATCAGTGGAAACGATTAGCTACAAATATCTTTTGACTTAGAAACAATTGCCCCTGCTACTTATTGGTAAGAGGTAAGATAGCTAAGGCTTTGTCCTAAGAAAACATAAAAATCTGTTGTAACAGTGACAGACAGAAAAATGCAGGCATGCAAGAAGAATGTTCATTTTCAATAGCTGAAGAACTTGGTTACTTTAGGCTAGTGAAATTTAAAAGAACTTATTAAACAGTTCAAGTTTTTAAAGTAAGTATTTAGGAAATCTAAGCATTGATACTTATGGAATTATAATGTTAACTAAGTTTCCAATCAATTAATAAGATTCTAATTGTGACTTCCTTAATGTGACTTCCTTAAGGCTTCTTTTCATGCAAGTGTTTGGTATAGTGTAAAGCAGAGTCTCTGTCAAGTCTTCCCATTACTGAAATGCCAATAAGTGGTGTCCTGCAGTTCAGGGAAAACAGTAAATGCAAGGAAAAACATACTGAGCATAAACAATTATATATTTTGTCTTTCTGAGGATTCTGAGGTTGCTAATCATTGCAGGTTATACATGTTGATCCACCACTGAAGTGCAAAGTGGCAGCTGCTCAGGAGCACAGAGCAGAATTCCCTTTCTTACACTGTCAAGCAGAGAATACTGCAGCCAAATTAAATTGCAACTGGAGCTAGAAAGAGCTAGGGAAATAATTACTCAGGGTGGCTTGGGAATAACACTTTTAATCCTGGGAAAATTTTGTGGGATACTTAGTAACCCACACGCTCAAGGTGCCCATCACCTATCTTTCATCTAGATGCATTTATCTCCATCCAGTTGTTTGAACAGGTTTGGGTTTTTTTGTGGGCTCAAAAGAAAAGCTGTGTCTTCTGTGAATTTAGATTGCATCTTGGTCTTTCTAGCTGCACAAACCCATGAAATTCATCCAGGAACTCGTGAAATTTACCTTGACTTTGGACGTAGAGTCACAACATATAAATTGGTTAGGGTAATACTGCTTTATGTTTGGAATTACATTAGGACATATCTACATTAATGCAATTGTGAAAGTTAACCCAAATTGACTAAAGTCGTGAATTCAGAGCATCATTAATTAAAGTAAATTAGTGGATTCACATCCTGAATAAATTAAATTAAATCAAATGCAAGCCCTCCTTAATTCTGAATGAGAGTGTCCAGGCAGGAGTTTAATATAGTTTAACTAATCCATTTTTAAAGCTAATTCTGATTGATCTTAATGGGTGTCCGTGAAAATGAGGCATGCAAAGGTGGATATCTGTATGTGTGGGTGAACTCAAAGAGAAACTCAAAGAAATATAATCAAATTAACAAAATACAACTTTGTTCATTTAGATTTTCCATTTCAGGAAGTATGCTGATTAAAAATTCAAAATCGTAGATGTGGCCAAGGTAAAAGAGTTCCATGTTTCCAGTGATATTAGCTTTGTAAAAATAGTGACCTTTTAAGGCCTAACTGTATGTAGGAAAACTTTATTCACTTTTGTGTGTGGATCAATCTCATTAAGCCTCCTGCTCCCTTTAATAGATATGTCAGTCTACAGAGGCAACATGAATAATTGTCCATACAGAAAACCTTAAACAAGGTAGCATTGCAGACAATAAAATAAACCAGACAAACTTGAACATCATACACACACACACACTATTCCCTTCACAAGGCATAGCCTGTCCTTAGTGCTGCAGCGACACAAGCTGGGGAAAACCAAAGGGGATAAGGATTGTGGTTTAAGGATAAAATTGCAAGACTCTTCACAGCTTGTTTATTTTTAATTTCCCATATAATTTGCAATATATATTCCCCTTCCATCTTCTATTGCTGAAAAATTTTCTTCGTTGTGCAAATTGTAAGTCATGTTTCCAGCCCAGTTGGAAGGATCCTTGCATTTCCTTGCTATAAATGGTCCTTCATACTAATGTGGTGACATACACAAAATTCATTATTGCAGTTTCTACTTTCTGAATAATATTAATTATTATTCATAATAATAATTACCTATTTGTTCAGAAAATTTTTTTGGCTGAAAAAAAATTAACGGGGAAGCAAACTTTATATACTGCACAGTTAAACTAGTCATAACGTGTGGGTTTTAGAGTGGAATGAATGATTTCTATTTTTATAATATTTTCTGCTAATCTTCAATTCATTATTCTTCTCTGAATCAACACCTTGCAGCAATGAAACAATGCACACAAGAAATTTATTCTAAATGATTGCAAATTTGAGCCAAAAATATGGGCCATTTCATGTAAAAATGGAATATTGTCATATGCAAATTGATAAATTACGGAAAATAGAGTGTGTGAAAGAAGGAACACATTCTTAGGCAGAATGTTAATATGCTGAACATCTAGATCACTTAATCATTGAAAATAACAGTAATATGTAATGCCACTTAATCATTAAAAATAACACTAATATGTAATGTGGAAAGTTTAACACTCAGTAGTGTGAACAATGGGAAAGGTCAGATATCTAATTACTGAGTTTATCATTGCCTGGAAGGATTTTAGGAACTGTAATGGTAAAATCTGTTTTTATATTGATTTTATGACTGGTCTCAGTTTTTCTTTCTGTATTTGCCAAGTTCCTCACTGGGTATTAGATCATACTTAGACTTCTTAAGAGAACTGTAATCCCACATTTCAGGTCTAAAATGTCAGTTAGATAAAAGAAAGAAATTTGTTAATACTTTCCTTTTTTAACAGAATCTGATAGCATACAAATCAATTCCTAACTTTTAGCCTCTGCAGTACATTTGCTTTAGAATTATATTATATAAACTTTATAAGAGAAATATTAAGCTAAAATGAAATTCTGAAGTTTCACCTGTTCGTTTAGAATACTGAAATTTTGGCCATAGTAGCCTAATAATGCCATATATCTATAACTCTTCTTGAAAATCCAACTCTCTAAGATTACGTTTCAACTCTGTATATTGGAACAATTACCATCTTGAATCTCTTGAAATAATGTCTGGGTTGCATCCTGTTCTCATGCCAGCAAGACTGGATAACATGCAATCTTCCCTCTTTGCCCTGATTTCTGTGGAAAGGACATGGAGACATGTAGGCCAAAATGGTCCACAGCTTGTGGAAGAGTTCAAAATTTTGGGACAACATATTTGTATTTGCCGTGCAAGTTCAATAAACCCTTTCTGCCTTCAGAAGATGACTTTTAGTATTTTTTTGGTCAGACTGTTTCCAAAACACTGGGAGACTGGGATCTGTATCTATGAACTGGTTAGACTGATTAGAATCCTTCTGGTACAAGGTCTGGGGAGTGTTATTTCAGGGACAAAGTCAAAATAGCTTGCATGCTACATTTTCAGTCAATAGGAAATACTGAATACAGCATACAGACGTTCAGCTTTTGCTCTTTGAGGATCTTCAGTATAGAATTTGTGAATGGGGAAATACAGCGTTGTTGGTGCTACCCTGTGATATCTATTTCCAAAAATGGAATAGAGATTATATCTCCATTCTAAACCTCAATGGGAACTTAGTGCTGCTTTTCTGTAGACCCCTGTACCCCTGCTATCATCTGAAAGCTTCTTGGTGCATTGTGGTAACCCACACTGTGGGACCCCTGTGCTCTGCCCTCTGCACTACAAGAGGCCCATGCCCCCTCTGTGTTCTGAGCTGGGGGGTCCAACTCAGCTGTGATGGGTGATTAGGCTTCAAAAGGCAAGAATGCAAAGTATGGTGTGCCAAAGCCAAGACACACAAAGAAACATGACATCCAAGTTTTAGAGTTATCACATTAGAAGTTAGTTTTGGAGACTGCAAGTACATTTTATCCAAAACGTTTGATACAATCAGAGCTTAAGTTTGCACTCTGAATGTTCTATGTGTTAAACTTTTTGGCAAATGCTTCACTTTAGGAAAAAAATAAATATTTTTAAAATATCTGCAGTATTCATTTAATGTGATGTCATCTCGTATAAAATATGTGTTTGTGTACAGTGTTCTATCTCATTAAAGAACAGTTAAAACAAGGACAGCAGCTATTTATTTTTTGATGCTTTAAGCATATTAGGAAAGGTTAAGCACTTAAAATTATATTGTTCAGTATGACAGAGAAGAATTAGTTTTCTCCTTTGCCCTATTTCCATTTTCACAAAGAGAAATGAAATGAAAGTTAATAAGAGAGAGTATGTCAAATAGGCAAAAATTATGTCAAATCTTGATGGCATATGGAGCCAGAAATTTTCCTAAACAGGAAAACTAAGGATTCCTTAGAGGTCACAGAGTAGTGGGCTAAAATGAAGGCATTGCAGTTAATATCCTATGTGCTTTGATAGGTGAGGACAATGTAATGGCCCCTGTGAGACAGTCATTAGGCAAAACTATTTGAAGCAGTTTTGTGGTTGCTTTGTCTTACAAAACAAATTAGACTGCAGCTGCCGAAGGGATTTAGACAGTACAAATATCATCACATTTTTCCCTGTTTTTCTCTTTCAGTTCTGACAAAAAGTCTGCATATGTACTCAGAAATCTGTCCAGTAGTAATTAGATTAGCATGGTAATTGGACTGTAAGATCATTTATTCATGCAAATGAAGACTAATCCATTTTTTTAAACTTTTTTTTTTTTTTTTTTTAGCAAATAGAACAACTTATTTGGTATCACATTTAGTTGACTTCTTTTTTTTTTTTCAGGTGTCAGATTTTTCAATAGGTGAGAAAGTTTCTTGGGGCTTCAAGGTTATATCATTGTATATGAACATGTGGTCTTGTCCCTTCAGTGAAATAGCATATTTAAGAAATATATAATAAGCAAACCCAAATATGAGGGTTAATTTCATTGAATATAATTTGGAATGGCCTTGGAGTACTATTTCCTTTTTGCATTTAATATTATTTATCAAGTGAGAAAAAGTAAAAAAGTAGAGAAGATAGTGACCTAGTTGCATCTTAAATATCAAGATTAGATGTATATTTTGGTCAATTTGAATGCTGTATATTTGGCCTAATCTTACAGGTCATGGGTTTCTGAACTGAATTCCTCCTCAATATTGTTAGTATCCAATTAGCTGTAATCTTCTATGAAGATAAATGTTGTTTTTTTTCCCTCAACTGACATGTGTATCTATTCACATGCATACGAACACTCACATGTACACACACACCCACACATACACACACATATATTTAACTCCAGTTGAATAAAAACAGCTTGCAAATTATGCATTGTCACCCTCAACACCTCAAGGACAAAAAAGAAAGCTCACCTGATCTGTGAACATTTTAGGGTTGTTTGACTGAAGGGTTGTTTTTCACTAAAGTGTGCATTTTGATACGCGCATGCACTGTAAAATTCAAACGCCTTCGAACTGCAAATACAGAAGTCTCGCACATGCAATGCAAACACTTGAACTCGCAAAAATACCAGAAATGGCAGGAAGAACTGCAGGGTAAAATTTATTTGAGGAAGCTGGAGAGACTCAGGTGTTGTGGAAGAATGTCATTTGTGCTGAGCATGTTCTGTGGTTGGAGAAACTAAGACTGACTGCACCTCAACACCGTAAAAGTTTGATTGCCAGCTGGAAGAACAGTGTTGATAAAACTTGTAGGATATTTATGTCTAGCAATGTTGAAACAGAGGTGGACATTTAGTCTGAGGTCTGTGATTATCTGTAGTATAAACAAAGATATAGCCTTGCCCTTTTGAAAAGGTCAGGTGCAACATTTCCTAAGATGCTGGGTAAACTTGCAGAGCAAGAAAGGGCAAAGAAGGAAGTATTCAGAGGGAATGTGGGATGCACAACCAGAAATGATATGTCAGCATGGCTGCGTGACCAGGTTAAAATAGGGGAAATAGGCATAAACACAGTAATCTGATGCTGAGCAGTTTTGGCACTCCAGGTCTCAAGAAGTGGAAGATGGATTACCTCTATCATCCAAAACAGAAGACTGAAATTCCTGTCAGGATTTAAGCTTCATAATGCCCTGATCTCAGTGATACAGGACACCTGGTGAAGGATAAGAAATTAAGCACACAATGCCTACCTCCCACCCCTAGCTTCCTGCTTGCCAGAAGTTCTTTAAGTACAAATAGGATAGGCCACTTTGCTATTTGTCAGGGATTTTTGTAATTTTTCAAGTGAAATAATGACTATACTAAAACCAGCTTAATGTTCTCCCAAGATATACACACTCCCATCAGTAAATCCCTACTGATGACTCCCATTTTATGTATATTTAAACTGGTACTAAATGAGTGGGAACTGTGAGATTTAGAAGCCACTAAACTGCTGTTTCTGTGAGCAGCAAATGAGCCAGTGCTGTGGTTTAAGCTCAGTCAGGACTAAGCCCCAGCCAGCCACCTGGTCACTCCCCCCAGTGTGGTGGGGGAGAGAATCGGAAGAGTAAACTGAGGAAATGTGGGTTCAGATAAAGACAGTTTAATAGGTGAAGCAAAAGCCATGCATGCAAGAAAAGAAAAATGAGTAATTAATTCACCACTTGTGATGGCCAGGCAGGTGTTTGGCCATTCCCAGGAAAGCTGGGCTCCATCACATGTAGTGGTGACCTGGGAAGACAAACACCATTGCTGAGATTTTTCCCCCATTCCTTTTCCTTCCCCCAGCTCTATGTGCTGACCATGATGCCAAATGTTATGGAACATGCCTTTGGTCAGTTGGGCTCAGCTGTTCCATCTGTGTCCCCTCCCGAATTCTTGTGCACCCCCAATTCCCTTGACAGGGTAGGGTGAGAGACAGAAAAGTTCTTGACACTGTGCAAGTGCTGCTCAGCAATAGCTCAGACATCCCTGTGTTATCAACACTGTTTTCAGCAGAAATCCAAACTGTAGCCCCATTCTAGCCACTATGAAGAATATTAACTCTATCCCAGCCAAAACTAGCACAGCCAGCATCAGAGGAAATAGTCCTTCTACATGCCTGAAAGATGTACTTAACCTGTTATGTACTTAACCAAGTTATGTACTTAACCTGTTATGTACTTAACCAAGCAGGGAGAAATTTAAGTCTGGGCTTACAGTTTTGTTGAACTGAGGTAAATATGTATATGTGTGTATATATAGATAAATGTCTTTTATCACCAATGAAAGCTCTTTATCTTAAAATCCTATCCTATTCACTTCAGTTCTATCAAGGACTACTGAAAACAAAACAACTGTGGAATTGTAGTATATTTTTTTCTCAGTGTAAAGAAGTGAGACTGTAAGGTGTGAATTTCTACTGTAAATTTTTCTTTTTGCCTAATTTATTTATTAATGAATCTTTCTGTTTAATTTGATGAAATTAGAGGAAACAAAATTATTTGTGTTAATAATAATGTAATTTCTATATTTTAAGACTGATCAATCTTGTCTAGTAAGGATAGGTACTAGGATAATTCAGTCAATGATTCAGGAAGGTACAGAGCATGCTGGCATGTTGAGTATGAGAGGAATGCTCAAGAGGTGTCAGAAGGTGACCAGGTGACAGATTTGTTTCCAGCTGCTGTTGCTGGCATTGCACCCCTGTGTCTACCTTGTTCTTTGGAGGCTGTGGCACCACGTGCACTTTGCAAGGCACAGGGCAGGAGTGATCAAGAGCTCATATGAATCAAAGTGATTGAAAGAGAAAGGAAGGTTAAATCCGAGCTTAGAGAATCTGTTTTACTCCATTTCAATGTCTGCTGAGAACACCAACTGCCTGAAGCCATACTCTGCTAGGTTAGCTGGGCCTTTTCAGCAGTGCCATGCTCCCAAAAACCCTCAGCAGTGCCTGGCTAAAAGCTATCTGTGACCATAATATTAAAATGTACAGTTTTAGTCTTTTCTTTTTGCCCACTGGGAAGAAAAGACAACGAAGATGCTGGGACTACTTCACTCTACCATGACCTCTAGAACCAAAAGCTTTTGTAATAAAATGTCTTTCCAGGAGCCATATATCTAAAAACTTTGTATTGCTACACTAGAAAACCCAGTGACAACATATACAATTCAGGATTACATTTAAAAACATTTTCAATGTTTTTAAGTGTATCAGAGACATAAAAGTTTTGCTTTAACCGTATGCATTTTGTTGGAAAAGTCAAAATATTTCACTGGATCTTGATTAATAATTAAAAGGAACCCGGAATTTTTCTGTTACCAGTAGGGTATATTTTTTACTTTTATTCACTATCTTGGTATTCAATCTTTCTTTTTTATTTCTTTTTTTTTTTTTTTTTTTTTTTTTTTTAATTTCNTTTTTTTTTTTTTTTTCTGTTTTGTAAATGTCATGATAAGATTTTAAATGCCTATTTATTTCTCAATTTTTTTTTAAAAGGGTAGATGTCTGCAGTAGTCTTTCCTTATAAGTAGTTCTGAAAAAGTTTCAGAAAGACTGAAATGTTAAACTGCAGTGTTAGGTCCAGGCCTACACACAATCCTGGGACTTACTTTGCAATCATCCCACATCCCTTATGACCATTAGTAATCACAAAATCAATCACTATTGCCCATCAGATTAGAGAAAGAATAATGCGTCCAAAGATATATTAGAGCAAAGGAAAATATTAAAGAAAAAACCAAACAAAATCCTTTCTGACTCACAGACAAGAACACAAAATGTCAAATGGAAAAGATTATATTATAACCCTCACATGCTGGAATTCCCTTCAAGGCCAACTGTGCTATTTACTGAATAAGTTGATCATTATTTCCATTCTGCATTTAGCATGAAACACAAGTAGCATGACATTAATTTGCTTTTCAGGATGATTTGTATTTTTCTGTCAGGTACCCTAGATTGAGGAATTCACAGTTTTGCTGTGACAGACTCTGATCTGATGACTTTGAGGTACTAACATAACATTCTTCATTTTTCCCATGGTGAGTTGAAATGAGGTATTAAGGAAATATAAAAGAAAAGAATTCAGTCAGCCACTAAAGGCAATAGCCTTATATGAAACAGTGGGGATACATGCCGTGAGAGGTGCCTGCTCAGTTCATATGCTGTGATTTTTTATTCTGTATTTCATAAAAGCTTCTACATCTTGGAGTGAAGACTAAAAGTAAGTACAAGTGAGTGCAGGCCTTTCATGTATGTGAAATCCCTGCTATTTTTAATATACATTATTTCCTCCTGAGCTGTATTTTATGCCAAAACCTTCTCAAAGAATATGCTGTCTAAGGAACAAACTGAGACTAAAAATTAGTGCAAACCAGTACCAAGAAGAAAAAAAGCTGATAAGAAACCAGGTATTTTGGAGTTCTAAAGTGGTCTCTTGGGTCTTGCTTGAATTTTGAAAAATACCTCAGCTGCAAAAAGGTGATTTTTGAAGACAGTGAAGATACTAGACTCCCAGTAAGAATTAAAAAAAAAAAAAAAACCCGCATTGCATCAGTGGAAGTTCATGGGCTGAAAATAAGCTAGAAACCTCAGTTTAGAGCAGAATTCTCATGAATAGTAAGACCACAAATATCTTTTGGCCCTTTCAAATGAAATCCAATGACTTTTCAGTGGAAAATACATTCTTCTTTCATAAGTCCCTATAGTACATTTAAAATACCTCTCAGAAAGAACCTCTTGCTAAAACTGACTGTGTTTATCTTATTATAAGTACATCTGCAAGGAAAAAAATATGAGAGAAAACAACCACCAGAATTGTTGAAATTATCAGCTTATGCTTTCCTATTGCTTTATATTTCTCTTTTCCATTTATGTGAGATTAAATACAATATTTAAGTGGAACACAGATACATAGCCTGGGAGTAGAATTTTTTTGAATATCAAAATTGGAGTAAAGCTTAGGAATTCATGATGGAAAGTTGCATGCTTCCTCTTTGAACCATGCATTCTTCTTTCAACATTCTGGGTATAGTTCTGCCCTTTGTCCTCGTCTATAATCTGAAAGCCATTACCATTTCATAGAAGTTTAATATAGTGGGGAAAACAGTGTTACAAATTAACAGGGCAAGGAAGAGATCATTGGATGACAGATATGTAGAAATTTTTCAAGTAATTTTTCATTGTATGAGATGCTAGTCATTCAAACATCCATTTTTATTTAACTTACTCAATTCAAATCACAATTTTTAAGTCCTAAAGTTATGAAAATTAGAACTTTTTCAGAATGAAAGGTTAATTTTACTCCACATCACATTTAACTTGGCAGCATAGTTACTGCATGCTTGAAGGAAGAGAAGTAAAAGGATGATTATTTATGTGAAATATTTTTTAACTCAAGTATACAATTAAAAATTGCTAAATTAGTTTCTTGGGGTTTTTTGGGTTTTGGTTTTTTTGGTGTTTTGTTGTTGTTGTTGTTGTTTTGGGTTTTTTTGGGGGGGTTGTTTGTTTTTGTTTGTTTGGTTGGGGTTTTTTTTGTTTTTTTGTTTGCAGTTTGCAATAGCTGATCTCATACTCTTCTGGGTCAGACAACTTTCCTGGCCTTTTTGTTTAGGGCACTATGAATCTGAGGGACAAGAGAAAAGCTAAGAAGAGAAAATAATAGGTCAATTTTTTATGAGCAATCTCTGTGGTCAGAACATTATAAAATAACTAAGATAATGAAATATCTTTTGTTTGCATAAATTTCTATGAAACTTGATAGCGTTTACAAAAAATGTTTGAAAAATCACATTTGCCAGAAAAGTTTGGATTAAATTCTGTACATTAAGAGTTTTCTTATGTTAATACAAGAAAAATGCTGTGTTTAAGCAAGTTTGCCACAATGAATCATGCTAAAACAGGGTTCATGTGCTCTGAGAATGTTGTTCCTGGTATATTATGCCTTAGGAAGCTAAAAAAGCCCACAAAGTTTTATCTCATCAAGCAGCCTTTGACTTCTCATTGGATGCTCACAATACATTTGTTAGGGGAAAAAAACCTGCCAGGAGAAAGCAGAAGATGCATACAATCAACTCACATTTGAGTAGAATACATTCCCTACCCTGTATATTTGCTTTTGGTGTGTTCTCTTTTTGCTTTACCTGCCAAGTCTGAAATTCCTGTTGACTCCCCTGCAAGACTGCAGTGGTGGTCTCAGAGAAATAACTCCACTTAAGTGTTTCTTTGTCAAGGTCATAAAAGGATTCAAAATTGCTTGTAACTATTTGGAAGATATATTTTTAAGGAAAAAAATAGAACTTTTATTTATAACTGTATCTATATGATCTATGTCTATGGCTGCAATATATATATATATATATCACTCCCTGAAGTTATCCTCCATTAGTTGTTTGACAGTGACATTCTATAAATTTGAGCCATTAGGAGATTACAAAAAGATGGCAAGTTAAAAAGGAGAATCACATTTTCAGAAAACTTGAGTTGAACTGTTCAAAATCATACCAAAACATGAAAATACTAATGTTCAAGAATCTCATAGAAACAGAAGTCCCTAGTTATTATCCCTGGTACATTAGTTCCCTTCTCTGCTCTCTCTTTACTCCCTTCTAGCTGCTCTTCTGCAGCATAGCTGATCCTTCATTCAGCTCTACAGGTGTTTGCCAGTGTCTGAAATCATTCCCATCCACATATATATGACAAGATCACTTTTTACCTCCAAAACAAAAGCAGTGCCTGCTTCTTACCATCATGTTAGCAAGGAAATGTTAACAAGGAACTGGGAGCTATTTTTGTCCTTTTCCTGGATGATGAGCATTTTGAGCTACTGTTACTTCCCACTTACTCTCATTCCATGTATCACAGTGCCAAACTGTGTTTCCTCAGGTGTATCTGAGAACTCTGTTTAGTAGTTTGCTTGGTAAAAAGGGAGGGTATCACAACCATTGATTTTGATCTTGTAATCACATGCTCTGCAGCACCCTCCAAAAATATGAATCTCTTACCATATGAAGAAATAATAATACTAGCTTCACAACGTTCCTCTTTGATCACTTCTGCAGCACATTGAGAAATAAAAACCTTATAAAAGTCTGTCATTTTAACAATTACTGTAAAATGCTCTGTAAAATGCTGTTGACACAATTGAAATTGCTCAATCATGTCTTGCCCACTTACAGAGCAAGAAGTTATTAAATCTGAACTTCTAAAAAACAGAATATGAAACATTAAGGCAAGCCACAGAGTTATTCTGTAAGACTTGATATATGTATTGACATCTTTCCCCAATATTAGTATTTCTCAATTACTTATGCTCTTTCCTGCACACTGTGGAAATACCTTCATGGCTGCACAGCTTCACTATTCTTTCTTTCCCTGGGCACTATTGGTAACTCAGTTTAGGCAAGAGATCTCTGAGAATTACAAATTATGTTCTGGACTTACTGTTCTGGACATCAGTGTGTTCAGATTTAACAAAGTAGGGGTGTTCTCCACAGAGTACTACTGAAGAAATATTAGGCAAATTAAACAAAAATTTTGTCTTGCCTTGCTATAAACTATTCATTTCAGAAAGAGAGTGTACAGAAGGAATCTGTGGATAACCTCAAGTTCATGGCAGTTTTTCAACGGAATTGGAGTGTAATAGAAATATTTTCCCTTTATTGCTATTATTGTTGCATCATTATACGTCTTAAAAAGGGGTTAAGTAAAATCTGTTATTGAAGCATAACAAATGCTTCAAAATCTGATATTGAAGCATTTGTTATGCTTCAATATCTACTATTTTTATACTATCTGTTTGAAAATCTTCACCAAATATAAATGATTTAGGATTATATACATTTTGGAAAGCAAAATATTTGAAAGGATCAGATTACTGACAGTGCATGCTATATTTAAAAATAGTCACTCAATATCTTTTTTGAAGAGCAGACCAAATATAGGTACTGACATTTCTTCAGCACAAAATTATGTTTGCTTGTCATTAACATATATGAACTGCCACAAAATTTCATTGCTTATCTGCCAGTTTTGGCAACAGGACTGCAGAGTAATCTTTATCCAAGACCATCTTAAGAGGGAAAATTTCTCATTTGTCAAAATACGTCTTCTCTCAGTTCCATGCTATCTGTCAGCTTGCAGCTGTAGACTCATACTTGAGTTCTGCCCTACAGTTCTGTGCACTTTCCCTCACTTTCTTTCTTTCTTATGAGTAATGTACAAAAACTATTTTGGTGAAGACTGCTTTTTGCTTGTCACAACACAAACTAGAGTGTGGTCTTTTAGAAGGATACTGATTTTTATAAATACAGTTTACAAAATTCTCCTTCATCTTCGTGACTAAAATCAAGGACACTGACACTTCTTCATCCCTATTCTTAGTAAATCTGAAAAAATCTGCCAGCTGTTACATAGAACACTATAATTTTATACAAGAAAAATTGCTGGTACTTACACTCACTGTTGTAAGTGAACTAAGAGAAGTTGTGGAAGAATGGACCAAGGATCTTTTATCTCAGGAATCTGAAAATTAAAATACCGGTTTGCAATAGTGACTTTTACACGCACTGTGTGCCTGTGAGCAGGTATAAAAATTTCTCCACAAAGTTATCTAGAGACAAGAAGAAAAGAAACAGTGCCAACACCATGCTTCTAAAGAGTAGAATTTAAGTTGCTATCCATAGTCTTAGAATTGATTGTTTTTCGAACGAACAAACAGCTCTCCATCTTTTGAGTGTCATAGTCTTTGATCCTGAGCTAAAAGACTTCACATTTTTTCTCTAGTATATTTTCAGGCTTTCTCTTTTCTATTTTGTCGTTGTTGTCGTTGTTGTTGTTGTTGTTGTTGTTGATCAGCCCACTGGAACTCTCTTATCCCAGCTGAGAAACAACAAGGTATTTTTCTGTCACAGAAGCAGTCCTAGATCAAGTCATGAAGAGGTAGCACAAGAGCAAAGAGCACAGAGTTGGTTTAGGATGAATGAAAAAAATAATTAAGATAATATAGTTGCAAAGAGAAGTAAAAAGTAAATCATTTCTTGAGAACCTTTATTTCTGTAATAGCTGAATTATAATGTAATCTTTAATTACATTATCATGTACTTTTTCTATCTGTGAGAGTGAAAAATAGTACAACTTCATCAAATCTTAATGAGTTTACATGAAACCAAGAAATAATGTTTCTGAAATGTGTGATCCAGACCTTACAGAATGCAAAAGTCTGCCTCTATCTAAGAAATTCCTTCAATAGGGGTTTTATTGAGGATTGGTTTTTTTCTTAAGAGTATCTAAGCAAATGACTATTCCAGCACCTTGTATGAAATACAAGGCTTATGATCAGGAATGCATAGAAATTCTGATATCAAGAAGAGAATTCTAGATGTTCATTCTTCCATAAGCTTTACAGAAAGGCTTCGATGGGATAAATCCACTTGGTTTTCACAAAGTAACAAAATTTATTGCCCGTGGCATAAGAGAAAGGAGCAGTTTCCATCAAAGGAGTTTTCAGATCTGCTGTCATTTCCCTCCGTTGTATCTAGCTCTGCCTCACTAGTCTATATCACTTCTATTTGCCTCCATCTCGTCTCACGGGTTTTCCACCACTGTGGCAGAAAATGTGTGCATTGCAAGGAGCTCTTTCATTCCATCTTGCACCTCTATCTCCAGTCTTAATATTCTGTGGCTGGTGTGTTCTGTGGGGAAATCTGCCTGGTTTGGGTTCACAGCCCCCCTCAGCTTCCAGTCCCCCCTATTCTCCAGTCAGGCACACACAACCTAAAAATCCTCTGCTAAGCCCTCATGATCTTCTGTTTGATTTTGCAGGAAATGTGTTTTCATTATTCTGTTGTGTTTTCTTTTCTCTCCAAGTTAATTAAAGTTAATTGATTAATTGGTACTCTGCTATAGCAACTACCCAGCTGGAAAAGCACCAGCCTGCAGAGTGATCATATGTGTAGAGCATGTCTAATTTGTTACCTTATGTGGAAAGGCCAGAACTCCTTTTAAATTAGCTTTAACAATGAGTATTTTCCAGGAGAAGCAGTAAGATAGAGTACAACATGAGTACTCACAGGTTCTACCCAGCTTTCTGCAGCAGAGACACTTGAAATCGGGTGCACAGATGTAGCTTTGTTTCCAGGCAGGCAACTTCAGGAATCCATCTTCTGTTAAAATGGTTTTTTCTGGCTTCTTGCATTTCACGTTGCCACCAGTACTCCTCGCAGACTCTCTGGTGCATGAGCAATCTGCACATTTAGGGAGAAAAAAGCCTCAACTTCCTTTAATAATATTCTGGCAACGGGAACTGGGTATTTCCATTAGTCAGTGGTGGCAATTGAAATTACATCTTTAGAGCTGTACTTTCAGTCCTATTTACATGCTACAATCAAACCTATTCCTCTTTGAAGAGGAATTTGGTGAGTAAATTTGTAAAAATTGGGGAATTTGTTTCAGTTCATGGCATTTGCAAGTATATGTAGAGTCCACTGCTGCAGTGACTGAGTCTGGAAAATGCATATTACTAGCCATCTTTATGTACTATATATGAAAACTCGAAATTGATCCAAATAAATCTTTAAAAATGAGGAATATACTGAAAGTGATGTCTTGATTTGAAATGTCTCTTTATAATTAAATTTTGAAATCAGTTCCAAAATTTTCCATTCTTCTGATTCAAAAATTTGAAAATACAAATTCCAAGTTACATTTTGCCTAGACAAAAAATAATATTCTTGCTATTTGCTTTATTTGAGCAATCAAGTAAAGAAAAAAAATTACAAAGTATCTTCTGGTCATTGAAGTTTCTGTAGAAAGAAGGATTTGCTGTTGTTCAGAATATGGTAACAAGATACACATATATTCACCTCTGTAAAGTTCTTGCAGTATCTGTCAGAGGGTAAAGGTAAACCTGAGTTCGATGATTTTCTCTGAAACCACACACTAATGCATTTGCTTTCTGTAGAATAACTTGGTTTTGTGCCAAGGATGAGCTAGAAAATTAATTTCTGAAAGCATGGTTTCCTTATTTTCCCAGAAAATGGGGTAGAGTATATGGTGTGTCTCTGTAACTTATAGGAATGAGAAATTATGAAAATTGAGGGAAAATGTCAATTTGTGAATTATTTTTTTTAATAAACTATAGATTCACTTACAGTCTCTTTCTAAAATCACAGATTTGTTCCAAAATATTTTCTTGTGTATTCAAAGGTGTACTATCATACCTAACCTTATCCAATACCTACATAATATCTAATGTATTAGATAGGTTATGAAAAGATTACTTCTCTATTAAACACAGAAATTTCACTTCCACTTATGCTAATGTAATGATTTTGTGGCCAAAATTGTTTATTAACACATTTTTTCCTCATCTTATTTTAGGATTTTCTCTAAGGCTTAAAAAGAATATTCAGATTCAAAGGCATATGTCACATTTGAGCAAATAATTATTATTACTTTTGCCAGATAAGTTGATCACTGGAAATAAATTGACCTTATCCTTTTGAGCAGTGAACATTAACTTTAAGGAATTTATATTTTTCAAGGCCACTTTCTTTTTTGAAATACTTAGGAACTTACAAAACTTTTTAGGGAAATGCAGTTTTTCCAGCCCAAAGAACTAAAGGTCAGACCTCACTGTTAACATAAATAAAGCTTCTGACATGTAAGAAAATGGTAAAATAGATTTGCATACAGATTAAATTTAAAATTATTGCAGTTAATTTATGTAAAGGAAAGTGAGAGCAATTAAAACACAATACAAAATGACATCACTGAAAAGAAAAATCAATATTGCTCCTATTTGCAGAATCGAATGTGAAAATCATCATTTAGGAAAAAAAGTATGTTAATTTGGTAGGAAAGAAATCACTGTCACTTATAAATACCACTACCAAAATCAGGTAAATCACATAACTAAAATGAATTATATTTCTTTAAAAAAGAATGAAAACATTTCTAAACATCAATAGAAATAATTTAACATTTGCTTAAGCAGTATCTTCTTCAGTTTTTGGGGTTATATAATTTCATATTTGGATGGACATAGTTACATTATATTTATTAAGCCTGTATAATTTTATTCAGGTGTATTCCTCACTGGAGACAGAAGAAATCTACTTTCCCTAAACAACTTTATTAACTGGTGGTGGTTCCTGGAACAAGAAACACAAAATGGACTTTGAAAAATGTCTATTTTTGTCATTAATTGTTTTGCTAGGTTTGTAGAGAACTGTAGCATGTGGAATAATAAATTAAGATGTGATAGATTTGTTATGAATAAGTGCATCAAGATTAATTGATTTGGGAAGATAACTCTTAGTTGAAAAAGCACAAATAATAACTTTAGCAGACATTGTTGACTTAACATATCCATTCTGACATGGATCCATCATTGTCTGTGAACATGAATATCAAAGAAACGTACACTCCTCAACAATGAGTGTGTGAAGAGTGTGGACCCTGCATGCAACTGGCTGGAAATTTTTTAACAGTCATAGTTTGCCATCAGTTGAATGAATGAAAAGTGAGTAATCTGTAGTATAGTCCAGTGGTGTCAAGAGCTGAAGGCAGGGAAATAAGAAACAAAGGACAGCAGTCACTGGCTGTTTTTCTCCAGCTCTTTAGACAGCTCAGACCTGGATGGCTTTCTTGCAGGGGGGATGGACCTCACTCAGTGCCTCTGTGTGCTTTATAAGAAGGAGGAAACATTTCATGTAATACTCTGTTCTGTGGGCTGGGCCCATGTATTTATGTGACATCAAACTCATGGGAGGCTGCCAATTAGTTGCTGTTCATATGCTCCAATCCCATAAAGCATGGAAGGAATTATGGATGAGAGAAAGAAAGCTTCATGTGTTATCCTCTGGATGCACCCATGGTGGTTGCAATTGGGGGTTAAGTTTTTGTGGACAAAATGCTGACCAAAGGACAAAATCTGCTGGTATGACTGACAGAATTAAATATAACAGTTCCTTGGAGCAACTGTGGACTGCAATGTAATTCTGTGTAACTGCAGGAATTTTAAAATAAATGTCATATTTAAGAGACCATGTCTAATCAATCCCTTAAAAACTCACCAGAGTAAGAAAAGATACCTATAAGGGAGAATAGTGTATGAAATATCTATCACCAGTTGAAAAGTCACTGAATAACTTCTTTCTAGAGTGTCATTATTCCATATTTAATATGGAAATTATGATATAAACCAATGATAAATACTTTATTAAGTTATATTACTTGTTTTGTAGCAAATGTACATAGATGGCATAAAAGGCTAGGTCTTTTTTTACTATAATTTAAACAAAAAAGTTATGTAGACACAAAGCCTGTCAACTAACATTCCACTGTTTAGTGAGTTAATCTGGCATAAGGGCTACTAGGTGGCAATTCTGTCATGTAAATATTTAGCATTATATTAGACACTCCACAGTGCTTTTTCTGATCTCCAGTTGCCTGCCCAGAAGGTGAAATACTCTTTCTATGACCCATGCCTACCAAACACTTTAGCAAACTGAAACAGCATCAAACATGCCTAATCTGTGTGTGAGCAGCTGAAGCCCCTCTGTCAGATTCAGCCTTGTGTCTCTGTTAACAAGACCATGGCTGGGTTATAGGAGCACATTTTGGTTATTGTAGAACAATGAAATGCAGGTAAATAATGATCTTTGGTCACTTGTGTTTCAGGTAAACCTAATTTAAAAGGTCACGATAATTATTATTTTCTTTCAAAAGTAAGTAGTAATTTTGATCATTCATATTAAACATGCAAGACAGAAAAAAGGCTACATTTTACAGCAGATTTAAAAAATATTATATTCTGAAAAGGATTTTAGACTGAGTAATGAAAAACATGAAGCCTTTAATTCAAAGACTAGTCAATTTAAGGCTAATTTGAAATGCATATACATTCACTAAAATTAAGGTAAGTGGATAGCTGCATTTTTCAGATGAAGTGAAATAGGGTGAGCAAATAATTCTAATTAAAGCTTAGTAACTGGGCACTTTGCAAAATAGCCCAGTACTTAACTATGTTGTAGTCATCTAACTCTATGCAAAAATATGACCTTCAGATCTCAGGAATCTTTCCAACTTCTTTTAAATCATTACAAAGATCAACACCATGAATGAGTACCTAATGCATTTTTATTTGCTTTTTATTTTCAAGCGTGCTTTTTTTTAAAATCTTTAAAAACATGACTATCAATTTTATGAGTTAGAAAGTCATATGCAAATAACTGTCTGGTCCAGAGAGAACACATCCTTGAAATCATACTGACTTTACAGGTGGAGGAAAGCTTTCTTTCATGCAATCCAAACACAGCAGCTCACTCCTGATGCCATGCTGAGCTTTGGACTGATTTCCAAATAATGATATGGATCATGATCTGAACAATTTCCTGCACTGACAAGTCTTAGGATCACTCAGGAGAGACGAGGCCACAGAAGTTTCTAACACAACCTTTGCTCAGCCAGGAGCTCCATACAATACTGAATTCAAGTCAGGTCACTTAGGGCTTTGTTGTGTCAGGTCTTGGAGAACCTCCAAGAATGAATGAATATTCCACAACTCCACTGGATGACCTGAATCATTGCTTAATTATCTTCAGACAGAAATTTTTGAACTTAAATGTGATTGAAATTTCCCCCATTTCAGTTTATCATATTTAAATGTGATGTAAAATAATAAGGCTTCATTTCCTTGATGGTTTTATGAATATAAATAATATTTGAAAAATTAGGGGGTTTTTTTTTTTTTTTTTTTTTTTTTTTAACTATATGTGCATTATCTAAGTAAAATGCATCTGTTTTCCCATCTTTGAATGACAGAGAAATGAGGTTTAGGAGGAATGAATGTCACTTATTAATCATTTTCATCACTGGACTTTTTCAGCATCCACTTCCTACAAAAAAATACCCAGTGCAAAACTGTGAAAGAAACTAAGCTTTCCCTGAGATATCTGGGTAAAAAATTGGCATGTTTTTGTGATATATTATATTAAAACTTTTCCATCAGAAGGACACTTTAATCAAGGTATTGTTAAACCTACTGACTTTCTATCTGCTTGTCAGAAGGGTAGGCTGGTGTGGTTTATTCTCCAAAGTACGTGGATGACATTTTGTCTACTAAAGCACAGGATGCACTTTCAGGATTATTATAATTCAAGTAAAAAAGTGCTGAAGCCCACATGATAACAATTTTGATAGAGGAATGTCATCTAGATCTGTATATATAGAAAAATCTATATAGTGCATAAGTAAGGAAAATAATTGTTCCTACCTCAATTAGGAAAGTTGTTAGATTGTAGTTCTATTAAGGAAGTGATTTTATTCTCTCTGAAAAAAAAAGAAAACCTATGCAGAAGGACATTATTTTAGAAATCATGCATAATACAGCAGGGGGTGACATAAGAGGAAAATGTGGCTCGTATGATAGCAAGACTAAATTTTAGAAGGAGAACTTCCTGAGTGTAGAGTGACTGGAAAATAATGCCTTATTTGCAGATATGTTCCTTTCTGTGCTCAGGAGGAGACATTGCATACATTATTAAACTTGATCCTCATGATATGTATTGATGTGAAATACAGTGTACATGAAATTCTGTGGTAGACTTGTTAAGCATTGCAATTCCTGGTGTGCAAAGCAGAAAGGAATCATGATTTCATATTTTACTCCGAAGTGTTATTGACAGCTACTATCATAATAATTAAAAAAAAAAAGAAA
>VZSE01003765.1:411963-480474 GCA_013398275.1 Promerops cafer | reverse complement strand
AAAAAAAAAATCAGATAACATGTACCTAAACAAGTTATTTTGTTCCTATTTAATTCAACTATTCAGATGTTTATTGTTTCATATATATATTTCAAAATGTACTGTTCCTTAACTCCAAAAAGTATCTTCATACCTCTTGTAGATTGAATTTGAAGCTTTTATAATTATGAAAGTTGAAAATAATTTAGAAGACATTTAAGGGAGATTGGAGCAGTCCAGTTCTGCACTGATCTTCTGAGACTCTTGACCCCTTTTTTAATGCAGTGTGGATTCACAGAAATGATCAGCCTATTTCTACATAGATTTTCCTCTAATTGTCACATGACTGATTTAAAATTTTGAAAATTATCATAAAATTAGATAATAGGGTAATTTGAATCAATGCCATTTCCAGAAATCATTGCCATATAGACTTAGGTATCCCTGTGAAGGGCAGTACTAGTCTCCAGTAAGTAAGTTGTGTCTTTCTTGATCATGCTGTCACTTAACACATCAGTGCTCATATAATTCTGTGTTTTTTTTTCTTTTATAAAACCCTGTACACTCACTATGTTAATTATTATCTTAATTGTCCATTCTTATATAACATCCTAGCTTTATTTCTGTTTGCCACTTTTCAGAGTTATTCTGTGATTCCCCTGAAGATAGGGGACTTTGTTTTCTTATACTGAGTGCACAGAAAAAAAGCATATTCAACTTGAATAAATACTCACTGTCTTGCACCAAAAGGTATCCTAACTATCAGACTTACTCAAGTCTTTTGAACCAGCAGTGTGCAAAGAATATAAAATACTACATAAACTCCTTTGCAGGTGAAGACATACAACCAAATTTTGCTTTCACCTGGACGTGTTTAAGGACAGAATATATGTGTGCATATGATATTTCTGTAAAAAAAGGGGTCCCTGAGGTGATGTTTTTCACTAAATAAAGCAGAATAACCAGCACAGCTTGCGTAAGAAACACGTCAGATAAAAAAGAACACTGGTGGGTAAAGAAATAAAAATTAAACTTTGTCATGCTTCTTCAATCTTAATCTTTTCCAGAAGTGCTCACCAGAATGGTGGTGACTTTTAGCAACTATTGCATCAGAGTCTACAGTCAGAAGTGCAGGAATATTTTTTCATGTCAGTATGCTGTTAAAGACACAAACAGTATTTCATTATTTCTAAAATTTCTGACCTTCTAGCAAATATAATTCTTCAGCTTCATCCACAGTGAGACATTTTCAGCATTAGCAGGTCAAATCCTTGTTTGTTTTGGAGTCAGTGCTCCTGTGACGTATATTTATTTCTCAGCATCATCTAAATTTCTAAAAAAATTCAACTCATAGGCCTGTGTAGATAAATACTGAAATACTTTCTCTCTTTGATTTCCATTAGTGTAAGAAATTACTTTTAAACATCTTTATTGACCTTTTATGCCCTGGATTCATTTCTCTCAATATCTTCCACAGACCGATTTGTAGATTTGTTAATTTTGCATTTGCATGATAGTTCTGGGAAGCTATGCAGAATGCACTTGTCCTCCTGATTCTTCCTTCTTTTATCAGACCATACTAAATTTTCAAACATTGATGCTATTTTACTCTTTTTATATTTGTTACTAGAACTCTTAATGTGCTTGGAGGCTTTGAAAAACTTCACAGAATTGTACTCATCAGTTTTGAGGCTTCCTATATTTTTGTACATATTTTAGTTCTTTTTCAAGTATTTTCTAGGAACTATGAGCTCCTCTCTTATGATTCTTCATGATCAATCATTGTGCTTTCCAGTTTGCCATCTTGGATGAATATATACTGCAATTACAGAAGTTTATGTGTGGTTATACAAATATGTGTTTGTATATGCACATGTATATAGGCACATGCATATGAACAAATATGTATACGCACTCATACGTGTATGCATAACATATAGAATATGCATATATGCATCCTCACAATGGCATATTTAGGCTTATAAGGAGGCACACAGGCCCTAGCTGCCAGAGTGGCTAGCTCTATAAAACTGTCACAGACCGTGATTTTCCTTTGGCGCTCTTTCTAAGGACTCCAGCTCTTCCTGACACTTTCAGAAGTCTAGTGTACAGTAGTATCTGTGCATCACTGTGACAAAGCACTTTTTGTCTTCTGCAAACTGGAGTTCATTACATTAGTGCTGATGTTTTCTCAGCAGGTGGTCGATGTCAATTATTTTTTGCTTCTGTGTAATGAAAGCTGCTACATATTCATTTCAATTCTGTTACAGACCTCTGAAGTTCTGACAAGCTGTGAGCAGTTCTTCAATCAGGTAAACTTATGAACAGCTTCCTAATAGTTGGAATCATCTTGTCCTGACTAACCTGGATTTCTCACAACTTGTCTCTATGTTTGCCTCATACACAGTTGAGGTTGTCCCTTTCCTTTCTCAATTTTTAGAGCTTGTTGCAGAAGACAGGCATCCAAACCTCACTTGCTCCCTTGCAACAGCTGTTTCCAAATGTTGGACAAGGTGATTTTATTTTAACAGGTGCATGCACAAGATAATTTACATTGATCTGAGACTTGGACTATGTCCACATGAAAAACTTACCTTGCCCTTGTCCAAGCCAGCATGAAGTCTCTTGTCAGATCAAGCTGAGTTTTGTTCCACTGGAAATAACAGCCTCAAGACTACATGCCAGTATCAGTCACATGGACACAAACCAACCTAGTCCTGAATATTGAATAAAGTGCTTCTTGACTATACACTCTCCAGATTAAAAAAAAAAAAAAAANAAAAAAAAAAAAAAAAAAAAAAAATTAAAACCAAACCAGAATATATTACATTAAAAATCTCTCCCAAATCTTCAATCTTCAACCTACTCAAATTCCCAGTTTCACTTCCAGGATTTTGCCATAACTTTAATACATTTTACACACACACACACACACACACACACACATACACACACGGACACAGAGACACAGACACAGACATATATATATATAACCCCTAACTCTGAATCTATGGGAATTTTTTAAAATTGTCTAGGTATTAAAAAAAAATATCTGAAACAGTGGATCTTCTTTTAAAGCCTTTGTTTGTCTTATGACTCATTTGAGGGACAGTAACTCATTGGGCACTCATATTACACTGGCAACTAAATCTGTTGAGAAACACCCAAGTTATGCTCATATAAATCTCCCTAACAGCCAACTGGAGCACTCCCTCTACTATGTGCACACACACTGCCAGGCATAAAGAAAAGATGGTTGAAAAGTTTTAGTTTGTGTCCCTCTAGACAATAAGTCATCAGAATTCATTTTTATGACTGAAGACATAAAGAGTTTAGTGGCTGTGGAGCTGCCTCTGTTTACCAGAATTGGTTATCTGGACTTGCACAGTGCAGTGTGCATTAGGTAGGCAGAAATTTGTTATCAGCAGTATAAAAACATCTGTCATGCTGTCAAGTTTAATGAGGGGGAAGCATGGAAGAAAAGATTGCAATCTAGAGATACAATTAGCTCTCTGGAAAAGAAGTTTGAGCCAAATAACTTATTCATTGAAACACAGAGTGACCTACTCACACACTGGCTGGGGCAGGAAGGCACCTCTGGAGATCACCTGGTCCAAGCCTCTACTCAGAGCAGGGTCAGCAAAGCAGGATAGCCAGGAGTGTGTCCAGCTGGGTTTTTAATGTCTCTAAGTACAGACACCACAGCTTCTCCAGACAACCTTTCCAGGTGTGACCTTCCTCCTCTCAAAGAAGATTTTAGTTATGTTTAAGTCTCATTTTGTGCCCTCTGCCTGAGAAAAGTTTGTCCTCTTTACTCCCCCATCAGGGAGTATGATCCCTCTGAGCGTTCTCTTTTCCAGAATTACAAGTCACAGTTCTTTCAGCCTCTTCTTTTATGCCAGATGTGTCGGTCCGTGAGCCCCTTCGTTGGACCCACTCCAGTATGTTCATGTCTCTCTCATACTGGGGAGCCCAGTACTAGACCCAGCACTTCAGATTTGTCTTGCCAGAGTAGAGAAAAAGGATCACTTCCCTTGACCTGCTTATCAACACGTTTGCACAATGCAGCCCAGGTTACCTTTAGCCTTCTTGGCTGCAAAGGCAAACTGCAGACTCGTGTCCAAATTTGTCCTTCCCAGGACATTCCCTGCCAAGCTGCTTTCCAGATGGAGCATACACTGGGACTTGGGTTATTCCTCCCCACGGTCAGGATGTGGCCTTTACTCTTGTTATCTCCAAAACTTTTGGCCCATTTCTCCAGCTTTTTGAGGTCCTCCTGGATAATAGGACACCAATCTGGTGCTTCAGCCACTCTTTCAAGTTTTGTATCATCTGTAAAATCACTGAGGTTGTGCTGTATCCCATCATCTGGATCATTAATTATAATGCTGAACAGTATTGGCACTAGTACAGTTATCCAAGGGAGAATCTGTATGATGTTGTAGAACTGACATTCATTGCTTATAAAAAATTTATATTCAGACATTATATTATAAACAACTTTCCTGCCATCTTGACTATCAGATCAAAATGTTTCCAGTAGTTTTTTGAGTTGTCTTTTTCATTTCATCTATTTTTGAGAAAACTCTTCTTTATTGATGAAAAAAGTAATGTTTAAAAACCAAAGCCTAATGATTTTTAAACTATCATGACATTGATCTTAAACTATGAAAATTTTGAAAATATTGTTCGTGCTCTTCATGTCAGACTTTGTTTCAATAAACCTAATTTCAATTTTCAGTACTGAAGTTTTCAGTAGATGGTCATCTAAAAGGCACATCATTGTCAAATAATAAAGAGATAAGTTATTATAGTTTATGTTAGTCTTCCTTTTCAGACCTCAGTGGTCACTCTATTTTTTAGTTCAGAGGACTTTTGTATTTACTTTGCTCAGTTCTTCAAGAAGTTTAATGATGTTTCAGTAACTGAACTTCATTATACTACCTGCTAGAGCTCTTGCACTAGACTAAAATTCAGCTGCTGTCTTCTTGAATGACTTTTATTACTCTTGTTCATGTTGTGCCCTTGGAAATCGAACATTAGCAAAGATTTCTCCATCAGGGGTGACAGTGTGTTAGACCATAAGGTGATTAAAAAAAAAAGGGATGGCAGACATAAAAGAAGTGTTTGTACATCTGAAAATACTGCTAATACTAAATCAGAAAATATTTTAGTACTAAGCTTCAAGTAAGCCCTGCTCCTTTGATGTGCACATTAACCTTTTTTTTTTTTCACAGAAACTGTTATTTCATAGGCATGTGTTATCCAAGTGCATGATGTATTGCTGTTTTCTTGTATTCATGACTTATGCTCAGAAAGAATACAACCACTAAAGGCAGCAAAACATATTAGGAAATTGCCACTGTAATGCTTCACATATACTTGATAAGTATAGATCTGCAAACACACTTGAATCAGCATATAGATCATAAAATAATAGAATCAGAGTTATTAAGGTTGGAAAAGATCTCAAAGTTCATCAAGTTCAACCATTAACCAGATTATATTTATGTTTCTGTTGGCATCTAAAAGAAGAGACACTCTGATAATTGTACTTCTTCAGAACAAGAGGACATTCAGGGTAATCAAGTCTAATTCTTTTGAACTGTGAGACATCACACCTTCAGCAAGTGGCAAAAGTCCACCTTAGTTTTGTTGTCCACCTGCCCTATAAAATCTCACTTCTTTCTTCCTGGCTACTTGCATCCATTTATTTTTGTGTCAATCTGGTCCTTTAGTTTAAAGAGGAGTTCTCAGTTTCTGTTGTTTCTTCTTCCCTTTCTCTGAACCCCTCTCCTTCCCACTCCCTGCCAGAAGGAAATATCACAAGCCATCTTTCCTTATTGGTTTTGTAGCCTTATTAAGCCACACATTAGACATAGTATCATCCTTCTTCCATTTGATAACTGTTTCTGTTTCATTAATCAATCTGCAAGTCCTCCCCAGTGGCTCTGCACATAGGAAATGTGCAGACAGAGAAGTACAGACACTGTAGTATCACTGCTAATGTCAATTTTTGAATATTTAAGTTCTTAAAAATACTTGTAAACTGTTATCTTCCTGATCTAAGAAGAAAATGAACAAAGGAAAAGAGGAGAGAGGAAAAAGCTCAAGCTTGTAAATTTCACTTCTATCTTTGCTCAGAGTAACCGCAGTTTTTAAAAATCTGTAATTAAATGAAGTATCAGTTAAAAACAGCACAGTCTACTGTAGCAATGCAGCTCTATTTTCATGGACATTGTACCTACGTGTCTTGCTTTTTCCTGTAAATTAAGTGGCAGTCACTCAGCATTTTTTCTGTAAAGTTTGAAAGAAATTTTCAAAAGACAAAATATTCAAAATTCCACTTTTTCTCTAATCCCTAGTTCAGTTCCTTTCCCTCACTTCTGCCAAAAAATTTGGTCTTTGTCATAGTCTGTGCAATGAGAAAAGCCTGCAGGTCCTACATAATAATTGTGTTTCCAAGTAGTTTGATGGGATTGTTTTTGGGTGAAACCTCAGGAATACCATTCAGCAATGGCAACTGAAAGATCTGTTACAGTTATAAAGGATGTACATAAATAGTGCAGTGTGCTGGCTTCTTATAGGAAAAATAATGAGCTACTTCCATGACACTGTGCACATCAATGTTTATCAGGCTGTGATTTCTGCATCAATGGCAGTTCTTAGGTATTCAGAAGGAGTGCAGCAAAATGTCATTTTTTTTTTCTGATATGGAAGTAATACAGGAACATTGAAAATGTAACCTACATTCAGTACAGCAGTAATTGAATTTTGTTTTGGCATTATTTCATATTATGGATGGATTTTTTGTGTGTTTGTTTGCATGTGTGTGCTTGTGCATACATATACTATATTTCTGTGTTTATATGTTTCTATATTTTGAAAAGGTATCCTGCAAATTTGAAAAGTGTGAAAATCAAAGCAGTTGTTCCTAATTATTCCTTCTATCTCTGTCACAGCATGCAAGTGCAGTAATGAAGAAAACCAAGAACTGTGCATGCCACCAGCAATATCAATGCTGAGGAATTCATGCAGTCTAAGCTCTCATCATTTCTTTCCAGCAGGTCAAGAACTAGTTCAAAAGTAATGATTCTCTTGAATGGCAGTGAATATGAGAGGATGCCCTTCCAGGCACTGTGCTCATTCTTGATTTTTCCATTTAGAAAGTTAGAACTAAAGGTATTCCTGCATTCCCAAATTTTTGTGCCAGACTTGAATAACATTGACAGCCATTACGACCAATATTTTCCTCATTCATAGGTAGGTCACAAACAAACTTTACCTCAAAAAGCTGTTTTTTTCAACTTCAAGAAAGGAGTCTATGTTTACATTTCTGATTGGATTGTGAGTTTGGAAAAAGAAAAATTGCAAAAGATTATGAGACAACATTACATCTTTAAGACATTAATAAGTATTCTGGCTGACTCCTTCCCTTTACCCTCAATCTCAAATGACTAAAATACATTCTCTTGGACTTCTTCACTCTACTCATGTATTTAAATGAAGGATTATATTGAATTATGTAAAGAAAATTTATTCAATGTCTTAGGGGAAAAGGCCACATAATAATGATAGCAGTCATTTTAATTCTAAATGTCTTCTTTTATACTTTTATATGTAATATCTATTTTCTTCTGTAGATTGCAGTTTGATAATGGTAACCTTCACAATAATTTTGAAGAAATAAAAGATAAGCCCTTATAATGTACTCCTTACATTCCTTCACTCATATTTATTGCAGTAGTAAAATAAACATTTAGCTTTTCCTTTAACACTGAATTTCTGTTTTAAAATATGCAAAATGGAATATTTGACAATACTGCTCTGGAAAATTAAAGCTAACACAGATTCTGGCAAGGATCATCTCTTTCTCAAACAGGGAAGAATGGGAAGAGGAAACATTCCTGCTTCTGAGGTATCCTTTAGATCAGTTCAGCCAAGTCATGCCTCATGCAATGCTATCAAGATCAATAAGACTTGTTATAGAGTGACTTACTGAAGTCACTTTGGATAAATTATTCACCAAGCACTTCACAGTTTTTATGGTATTTTAAGACAATGATTTAACAAATCTCAGATGCATGCCAATTTAAAGTATTGATCCAAACCTTGGAGTTTCAGCTAATTATACCCAAAGATCACAGGTTGATAAAGTTTTCAAAACTAGGCTAAAAAGTTAGGTGGATTAATTCAAGTGATATATAACATTCCCTCCTTAGGGTCAAATTTAAAGCACTGTGGAAATGTCCTTTACAGCAATGGCAGCACTTTGCCTCCTGCCAAAAGTGGGAAGTGTATTAAGCCTGAAGAGAAAAGATGTGCATATTAGGAGAATTCAGCAAACTTCCTGGAACTTCAGTCCCCTCTTATGTGTTCAGAAATTTAATTTATTATCATATTGCCCTGAAGATATAATTTAACTTGAAATAATTCTGCTGTAATTTCAACCTTTTTACACCTGTAAATCTTTTTACTTTGGGACTGTATCCTTTTGTGAGTGTCAAATACCAAGCATTTAGAAAAATCTACATAGACTGGTTATAGTTAATGAAACAAACATATAACTTTGCATTTCAAATGCAAAAACCTAGTTTTGGCACATTTTAGAGAGGGACAACATACATAGAATATTTAGAAACTGCTGCAAATAAACTGAAAACTACTTTACAACCTTCTTTTTTTTTTACTTTAATCTCAGAAAGGATAGCTTCATTCACCTTTATTAGTATTTTCAAGAGTCCTATATCCTTTGAAAATATATTTTTAGTGATCAAAGGTAAAATATACTGAATTCTGCTCTACAGCTATACTGAAATACCCTTGTTAAAGAGAGCCTTCAATAAATGCTACTTTGAAACTGAGCATGAAAAATGACAAATCTTAAAGCTACTTTTTTGGTCTAAAACAAGAAGCAATCAGCTGTTCTGCCCCTGTGCACTCTTGCCTGAAAACCCTTTTGGGGAAAAATGTGAAAAATTAGTGGAGGATGAAATAATTTCTAGATAAAATTAGCATTTTGGTTAAAGAAAACAGAAGAAAACAGAAGGAGAATAAACATGATTTATGTTTCTGTTTTGTTCCATATGCACCAATTAGAAACAAATTTAGCTGCTGGTGGCCAGAAACCCCAAGGATCTTGTGATGTGTATTCCTGATTGTCTCTAATCCTATATTAAATATTGTACTGAGGCCTGTTAAACATTGATAAGCTTTTTTTGCACTGTAAAGTCCTCCTAGATCATTGTGCCTAAATACCATAAAGACCTGGATTAGGTTTATGCATTGTTATAGTGGTTTAGATGCATCTTAGCTCTCAGTCTTATCTTTCCAAGGGAGAAAGTCAGCCTGACTCTATATTAATATTGGTATCATTGTAGTAATTAGCTGTACAACTCTAAAAAAAAAAAAAAAAAAGTTATTCAGTGTAGTTTTCTGATGTTTATCCTTCACTATCAAAGTATCTTCAGACCTTTATGGGAAATTTACAAAAATTTGCAAAATTGTATATTCATCATTTTTTGTGTACAAAACTTTGTAAAGAACTCTACTTTTTTTCAACTTGCACAATACATTGGTTTGAAAACATTGTTTCTCTAGTTCCTTTGTTTTTTCTCAGAGTGAGAACTTTCTGTTTTGGTTAAATATTTATTTCCTCATTGCCATATCTTTCTGACTTTTTAATGTATGGAACAGAACTTAGTATAGGTCTGGTTTTAGATATTTTTTTTTTTTTTCCTAAGAGATGCTTTTAAGGGCAGAAAAAACCCCAAGAATATTATCAAACTACACCCAGGCTTGAATTTTCACTGCCATTTTTTGAGGTCTTGCATTTTGATTGAGATTGGTCCATACAATCTTTATATGTATGTAAATAGTATGTGCTTTTATGCCTATAGATACAAATCATCAAAGGATAGACACAGAGACTGTTTTCTGGGTGCAAATGGGAGGACAGAATGGCACCACATTTTTCTATGTCTGCAGCTTAGAGCATTTTAGTCTTCATCTCCAAAACCAGCAGCTGTTGTTTATCCTTCAGTATCTTTTTGATAAAGCCATACTACTAAATACACAAGAAATGTGTCCAGCATGTCTTTACTCACTCTTCACTTAGATGTGCTGCTGTGTAGATGATTCCTGGATTTCTAAAAGTAGCTGAGTCCAGGGATATTGTTCTCTGTATCTCAGGATCACAGTTGTTCAAGGCAATTTCCCTAACAAGATAAATATATTTGCTGACATCTCTAAGTGGCTTACTACCAAGTGGGATGTTAGCCTGATTATTCTCTACTGTTTAACAGAATGACACAGCTCTCTTCAGAGCATAACATTTCCTGACACAAATTTTCTGTTCTTAACCCTTAGTAGCACAAGCCCCCCACCCGAATCAGCTCACATGAATATTTAATGATACTTGTTTGCTCTTTTGCATAGCCTTATCATATTAGGATCAGAGAATTAAATAATTTTTCCAAAGGACATTCATCTTGATATATATCTGTTCAATTTTCTAAACAAGGAAATATAATGTAATTTTGGAGCTTTAGATTTTGAGCTTTAGAAATACATACGGGAATCTTTTGTGTGTGTGTGCATTTCAAATCACAGCAATAACAGCTTATTTTATAACATCTAAATCTTTTCTATCGTGAATTTATTAATGGTTTAAAGAGTTAGAAGTATATAAAAGACCACACTTTAGCTTTGAAATTATTTGCTTGAAAACCTACAGGAATGTATGGCAGGCTAAAAACCCAAACAAAACTTAAACAACAAGAAACCTGAGTTTTGCTTTTCCTATTTTTAGCTATCTCAGGAGGGTAAGAGGACAAATTAATATCAAGGAGAATTTCAGAAGCAGCCCACTGACTTTATTCTGAGTAGTAAATATTCCTTCTCCTTTTAAAAATACCATTTCTGTTTTCAGTCAAAATAATAAGTTTTCTCAATCATTATATATTTTTTAAGTTCTCTACATAGTTCAGCAAACATTCCCATCAGCCTGATGAAGTAGGTCATGGAAGAATAATGCTACTTTTTTGGCACAGCGTAGTAAAACCCAGAACAAATTAATTGCTTTCAAAATGCCCTGCCAGGAGAGAGCTGTGCAGCTCCCAAATTCTGAGGTTATGTACACATTCATTTGCTTTAAACATGGGTGATAGTAAGGCCAGAAACTTAGTTGGGGTCTAATGTCTGCTCTTTTTGTTTTCTTCTTTATTTTTTCTTCTTTTTCTTTTCTTCCTTTTTTTTCTTTTTTTTTCTTTCATATTTTTTTTTTTTTTCTTCTTTTTTCTTCTGATAATTATTACTTTTTCTCCTGTGGATATCTGAGTATAGCTGATATTCAGATTTTTTTATTTTTTTATCCACAGATTTTTTTTTATTTCCTCCAAAATAGGATATATCATCCTTAAATCTAGATGGCTGAAACAGAAAGAAAAATATAACCACCAAATCCCCAGATTTAGATTCTCTTACTTAATGGATGTAATGGTATGAAAAACTATACCAGCGCTGGCTGATACAAACTTCTGCTGAGGAACTGGCTGAAATCGGAACTTTTATTTGTGGGACTGTCTACTGACAAGTTCCAAAATATTTAGGTTGTGCCTGTGTGAAAGCATGTCTGAAAACCCAGAGGAAACAGAGACGAAACAAAGCATCACTGACTGTGCAGTGGAGTGACCTGTCCTTGGAGATGCACTGCTGCTGAGTCCTCGTGCTGCAGGTCAAGGCATTCCCATAGAAACAGCATTTGCATAAGAACGTGGCAAACATGTTTTGACTGCTCTTTTTATCCCCTTTTCACTGTGACAGTCCTTTAAACTCGGTTTTCTTTTTTCTTTTCTTTTTTCTTTTCTTTTCTTTTCTTTTCCCTTCCCTTCCCTTCCCTTCCCTTTCCTTTCCTTTCCTTTCCTTTCTTTTCCTTTCCTTTCCTTTCCCTTCCCTTCCCTTCCCTTCCCTTTCCTTTCCTTTCCTTTCCTTTCTTTTCCTTTCCTTTCCTTTCCCTTCCCTTCCCTTCCCTTCCCTTTCCTTTCCTTTCCTTTCCTTTCTTTTCCTTTCCTTTCCTTTCCCTTCCCTTCCCTTCCCTTCCCTTTCCTTTCCTTTCCTTTCCTTTTTTTTTTCTTTTTTCTTGTCTTTTTTTTTTCCTTTTCTACATAAAGCCAATAGTTCTGGAATGAGCTCTGTCAGTCAGCTTGGCAACTACTCACAGTGTTTTTTTATTTCCATCAAATTTCATGTGAGCCAAGGCATGTTGCTGACTAAGAACTGAGCTTCACAAACTGAGCTGCTGCAGTAACTCACTGCTGCTATTGAAATCCTGTTGATCCTTCTGTCTTCACTGGCCCCAAAGTCCTGCTTCATTTCTACCAATTTGACACTACTGTTAAAAAAATTCCCACTCAGAAAAACAGGAAGTAAAAATAACTTGAGATTGCAACAAAGAGCCAGGCAAAGAGCAGAAAACAGTTCTACACTCACTTCTGTCACAGTCCAATGAAACTGAAGGGAGAGGGCAGCAGCCTGCCCGTTTTCATGTGACAGTGCTGCTCTTTTCTACACTGAGAATACAGAGAGGTCCTTCTCATTCTCATGACCACCTTAAAAAGAAATTAAAAATATATATCTACTTTTTTTAATGATGAGCACAAAAATTATTAGACACTTATTACACAGGAGAAGGATAAGAACAATGTGTTCACCTGAACCTCACTCCCTACCTTTCCACATTTACCCTCTCAATCTTATTAGAATATTTACAGGAAATTTGGGGACCCATGCTTCCATGTCAAAAGTGCATGTAAAAGAAGTGTAAGTATATTTTAGAAAGGTAATAAAGCATAAATTGTACTTGAAAACTCAGTTATTCTGTGGGCAACTTCATGGTCAGTGACTGAAATAAATTGCTGTTTTGCCTAAAGCTTGTATAATCAGCAAAATCGTGATGGTGTTTTCTAAAATGCTTAGATTCAAGTAATTTAGGTGGTGACTCATGAAGCTTTAAATATTTTCCATATTTAAAAAATTGAGTATTTGGTTTTTATTAAACTGCTTTTACTCCAATGCATTGCAGTTATACCTACAAATAGGTATTCTTGTACTGCTGACATTGTGGGTTAACTTGCAAGAAAATAGAGATATAGGCTGCACATTAGGCTGTGTCTATTTCTATCAAATTGCATGAATTATTTAGGCTCCAGAAATGCAAGTCACAAAAAGTTCATGTGGATTTAATTGAAAGATCTTTTTAGTTATTTGTGCTATTGTCTTTTTGGTCATCTGAGTTTCTGATGAATAGTTTTTCAATAGAAATCTCACATATGTGTTGGCAACTTTTCATAATGAAGGTGGCAAAGTGATTTGGTTTCAAGTTTGAAATTCTTTAAATTGATGGGAGTGCTACCTGAATCTAAAATAACAGAACCTGCATTTATAAAAAGAATGTCATTCATAGAAAGGGTTTCAGAAAGAGTTCCCTTAAAGTATTCTGCTTTTTCTGTAGGATATTTTACCTTGAACTTTGGGAAATGTTTATAGATTCTAAGATACTTTTCTTTCTTTCTCTTATTCATGTTGAATACTTCTTATATAGGATATAATTCTACTGAATCAGGAAGCTTGTGTATCAGTTAGGCAAACAGGTATCACCACAAAGGTGATAAAATCTGTTCCAATTGATTTTTAGCCCTATCAAGCAACTCCTTTTCTTATTATATATATGAAAAATGTGAGGTTCCAGAGTCCCATTATTTCTTGAAAGCAAATAATAATACAATTTCCATCCCTATTCATAAACAGATCCTTTACTTGGATGCTCACCACCACAACTACAACTGGCATCAGTAGCAGCTGTGCATATGTAACTAAGGGCAAAGCTTGGCCCTTAATCAAAACCATTTTCTGTGGAAAAAATATCCATTTATGATTACTCAGTTTATATTTTAGATGAGTCATTCTGTTCTCTCTCTCCCTTCAGTAGCGTATCATAAAGTGTAAACCTCCAGTAACTTTGTTGTGTATTATTCCATTGAATTGTCAAATTAATTAATATGTATTTATATTATTCTGCAAAAATCCATCATATGTTCTAAGCAAGCCTTGCTATTCTGAATGTTTATGAGACAATCCAAGCATCAAGCCCTGTAACCCAATAAATACATTACTGACCTTGCTAATGCCAGATTTCAGGCTCCGCAGTAGCTCTGCAAATCCTTGGGACTTTTTGGGCTTTGTCAGGACTTCTCTTGGCCTGCTCAGAGCTGTTTCACAACGTTCAGCTGTAAAAGCAATATTCTAATAACCTATTTTCTGATGGCTATTCCCTAACTTGTATTACTTTTGCTGAACTTTGTGTAACCAAGTAGTATAATTTTTGTATAGATAGTACTACTAAATAATTGTTTGGTGTAGAATGAACTATTTATGACCATACCATAATGATGCAGAGTAATGGAATAAAAGACTGGGAGTGAAGCAGAGCCCTTAAATGTAGGGGAAGATCATGCAGTGTAGAGAGCATACAGGGATGGGATGATGACAGAGGTGGCACCTGGTGATATGAGGGCCCCCAGGGCTTTAAAAAACTTATGAGTGCTCAATTATTTCTAGAGAAATGTTGCCTTCACACCTGTGTAAAACCAGTTTTTTAGAAGTAACAGGAGAACAGAGAGCAAGTATGAGAGAGAGGAAAGATGTTTGTTTGACATATAGGAAATTAAGATATATTGAGGACAAATAAACCACCACACAAACCCAACAAAAAAAAACCCCAAACATAACAACACAAAACAAAACCCCCAAAAAAACAACAAAAAACCCCAAGACAAACAAACAAACAAACAAAAGCAAAAAAAAAATCCCCAACCAGACAAGGGGGAGAAACTGTGTTAAAAATATACATTTGACCTGAAATGAGGAGCAAGAAGCTGTTAACATCAACATGATGCACTTGAGAGAAGGACATAGATTGCTGATGACATGCTACAGTGTCCCACTCTGGCTGTGATGCTGCAGACTCTAAGACCTATAGAAGCAGTGGAGGGGGAAGAATAACCCCACAGAAAAGAGTACAAAATCCAAGAAGTTTCTGCATAGCAATTATAACAGTATTATTTTTGAGATTTTCCTTCGAAATAGTTAAATAGTTTTATTTCCTCCCTTTTCTTTTCCTTGTAATTTCTATCACACAACTAAATAAATTAATGGTACTGTATGAAAGGTGGGGGTTTTTTTGGGGGGGTGGTCATTTTGTTGAAATAAATATTTTGAACATGACAAATACACCTTAATGTTTTTCAGCAGAGCATGCAGCCCCTATGTTGAAGTGTAGATTGTGCCATCTGCTCATGCACTTGGGGAATTTCTGAGTCTCAGAGGTACTACCCATGTAGAACATTTATCCATTCCATTCATATGTGAATTCTCAACAAGTCAATTTAAACAGCATGTATTTTTTCAATGTCTCAAATAGGAACTTTTTTCTAAGGCATATAAGAAGAGCATCCATGCTTTAAGTGCCTACTCCAAAAGAGTAAGTATTAGATGACCTGTAACAGGAAAGAAAGATGAGCTTGTGAAAGATTAGTTTCTATATTCTTAAAATTTAGTTATTTGGAAGATCACAGAATATTTTTCCCAGTCAACATCTCTGATCTGAGTAGAATCTTACTAGAACTGTTAAATTTTACAGAGGAACAGAACGATGAGATGACCAACTAAAAATATTTTCCTAGGCATTTATTGAAAGAAATAATACCTAAAATACCGTCATCCTTTACCTACACTCAGCAATGATTTTATCTTCACTGTAATGTCCCTAAACCCCGTTAGTTCCTTTTATCTATCATAACTCAGAAGGTGATCTGTTATTCTCCAGTAATGCTGGAAACATCGTAAGATGGTTTTTAATAGGAGACTCGGAACATAAAGCAACACAACAAATACATATTTGGATCCTAGTTCTCATTCTTAGAGAAAGCCACATGCCTTAGTGCACAATGGGAGTGGGTAAGAGTGGGGGAAACAGAAATAAAGATATTGGAAGTGCATCCAGCCCCGTCAGCAAGCAGGACTAGAAGCTGCTACCTGCAGCAGTGTTTGAAGGGATGTACAGGGGTGTGCCTGTGGGAAGCTCCCTTCCCACCTGGGGAAGGGTGGTTCAGGAGGAATGGGCACGTGTTCAGGGTGTAATCCAAGGGGCAAAGTAAGCCTCGCTGTGTCTTTTACACAATGTCTTTACACAGGAGCAGTGAGCAAAACCATGGTAATAATGCTTGGAAATCACTTTCTGTGATTTTTCTTCCTGTATTCATCTTCATTTTTGGAGCCATGTTTTTGAGGATTGACAGTTATTTACTGAGTTATGAATGGCAGCATAACATTTATGCTGGAGGCAACATTTTGCATTTCCAGCAACCTGCATATGTGAAGATCATACATCTACCTTTTCTATACCAAGCTAATACTCATAATCCTGCCTTTATTTTCTGTTTTACTTTTCCAAAAAATATCTACTTGAGTTTTAGTTGTTACAAACCAAAGTTTATAAAATTTATTGTGAAATGTATTTGACTCTTCCATGCTTCTATGGGACATCTAACTTATTAAAAATTTGTTTCTTGCTGCCATAATGTCTTTAAAGGAAAGCCCTCTCAAGTGTCATGAAAATAATTGCTCTGCCTCTTCATAATATTTCAATCATTATGAATTAAGAAACTTTATTAACTGTCATTATAATTTCTTCTTATAAATAAAAGATATTCATGTCAATTAGGGCAACACTGTTCCATATGTTTTTATATATTGATAGATCATTGTTCTGATCTAAAACTTTACTACTATTGTTGGTAGAAAAGGTTGGACCGAGTCCAAGACAGTGAAGATAAATAAGTAGAAATGGAAATGAACCTCATAGAAAATATTAAATGTTATCGTAGTCTATTTCCTATTTGCATTTCTGTCCATCCTCCTTCAGTATTTCTAATGAAAGAAAACACATTGAATGTCAAGAGCTGAACAAGAACTGAAATTCATTTTAAGGATAAGGAAAGTGACATGAAATTGAACAGAACTTTTGCCATCAACATTATTCATAAGGACCATTTGTTGATTAAACTATCTGTTGTAGTCTCAGCATGTCATATCACATCAATCACATATGAATTTAAATTAAAGCCATATTCCAAAAAATAATAATTGCCAAGTTGCCACGTGTGCAATCTGAGTGCTAAATTTAAGCTTTTCCAGTACTTCAGCAGCTGCATGAACCTATGAATAATTCATTAACTGTATGAAATAGTAGATCAGAATTAACCAACTAGTTGCATATTTTAGCTAATGTTTGGAATTGAAGAAATATAACTAGCCAATTCACCAGATACTGCCTAATGGAAAGCAATTATTTTGTGCAACATTTTGGAAGATCTGCTTAATCCTTAATATAAGCTTTAGGCAAACAGAGAGGAATTGAGCTAAAATTCAAAAATACAAGAAGAAAAAGAATGTAATAAATTATATGCAGAGGAAGAAAAGGTCTTCAGCTATGTAGAAGTGGCTTGTACGTAGCTCCGGGGCATCTTGTTCTTGTATTCTACAGACAACAGGTGATTTTTTAGGCTTGCTTATGTTCATAATTTTTGTGTATTTTTAGATTAAAAGAATTGTGATAGACTTTCTATGCATATCAGAAATTATTTGGTTTTTTTCCTAACTAACTAGCATTCAAGTCCGTATTCCCAATTGCCAGAGATATGCTGGTACTGGACTTCCCTACTTCATGTGGCTGATAAGCAACAGCAAATATCTGATGGAAGGAAACTGAAAATTTTCTGTGCAGGCAATACACATTCTTGTCCTCAAACAAACTGCCAACACGTAAACAGTTCATTTTGTACCTATGGGCTCAAAAGTAAGGTATTTGTAAAGCCAGGAAAAGGGGTGTAATAAGGTGTGACTGAAATCACATGATTTTATAGACTTAGAATATCCCAAGTTGGAAGGAACCCATGAGGATCATCAAGTAGTCATTGCAGGACTACTTAAAACTAAACCATATGACAAAGTGCATTGTGTAGACATTCCTTGAGCTGTAGCAGGCTTGGTGCCATGACCGCTCCCCTGGGGAGTCTGTTCCAGTGAAAAACCTTTTCCTGATGTTCATTTTGAACTCCCTCTGACACAGCAAAAATCAAAGTGTCTGAGGGAAGGATTTCCCCTTTCAGGAAACTGCTGGCTTAGGAAGCTGCCAGGGTATTTTTCTTTTCATCACTGGGGCAAGTGTGACTCTTGAATATTTTATTGCACTTTATGTTGACCTCAGGCCTCTGGGTTGGTCCCCTGTAAACTGGGAGCTTAAAGAATTAGGCTGTGGAGCTTATAGACATATGTGATTGCCACTGGTTTATTTTGGTTGTTTTCTTGTTGGTTTGGTTTTTTTGGGGGGTTTTTTTTGGTGGTTTTGGTTTTTTGTGTTTTTTGTTTGGTTAGTTTTTTGTTTGTTTTTTGTGGTTTTTTTTTTGTTGCTGTTGTTGTTGTTTTAATAGCTTTCATAATAGTATTTCCTTTTTAATCTGTGAGAGCAGGTACCATAACACATTATGTAAATTTGTGACCAAGACTGCAACATGAGTCTTAAAGGGAAAATAAGAATAACACCATGCCCTGTGTTTGAGAGGAGAAGCCCCATCTCAGAGCACCAGTACAAAGCCTCATTCCTACAGGACCCTTGCCTACCTTCTTTGATAGTTGTCCTTTCGTGTGTAAAGGGGGATGGGAAGAAGTTTGTGATACTGTCTGTAACTTGTGTGGGACCTAGTGGGTTTTAACTTGCTTTTTTTTTGTTAACACAGATGCTTATTCATTCTTAGTGAAATGTAATTTTTGTCTAATTATAATTTTTTAATTATTTATAATAGTCATATCCAGGCCTTCACTTCTGGACTATAGTGCTGTCTGCAGCTAGTAGAGGAGAATTTATCCAACCTGCTATGAAGGGGTCAGGTCATGCCAAGTAGAATTTAGGAAATTGTTTAATTTAGGGTATGACACAAATGTGTTTCCTTGCTTTAAAATTACTGTCTGTAGTAGTAGTAGTAATGAAGGGAGGAAGAGGGGAGGGAGGGGGGGAGGGAGGGAGGGAGAGATGAGAGAGCCATGGGGAATGGTACCAGTATAGTAGAAGCAAGATGGTAATAATACAAAATGGTATTACTTTTATTTAGAGTAATATCTGGATTCTTTGGTATAAAATAATTAAGGTGATGAAATACTCTGATAAAGGGAACTATTTAGAAGAGATTAAAGTACTCCAGCATTGTTTTTATTTGTGCTCCAGCTGCTTATACATAATATACCAGGGCTTTGCAATGGCCAATGCTTTAAAGATATGAGTAAGAAGAGTCCAGGCAAAACATTCAAAAGAAATAAGTGAAAGTGAAGAGGCAAAATGAAGTAAGAGTGCAGTGGGTATTTTAATTAAAAGCAGTGGATGAAGGTGGTGGTTGGTTTGACTAAATGGCAGAACACTTGTCCTGGCATAATTTAATTCACTGAGGTTAACAGGAGAAACTTTCTACACAGATATAATACTTTGTCAGCTTCTTATTTTACTTCAGCTTTTCCCTACCCTGTCAAGAAGATCATTGAGTAAAACATTTAGGGTTTCATAATGCATTACTGTTTCAAACTTAATTTTTTGGTGTTTTTTTTTATAGTATTATCAAGCATGTACATAGGGAGAGATTTGTTCCATCACCTAAGCCTGTTTCTATAGTAGTTTAAAATATCTCCCAGTGTGACATATTTCTCAGGATCTCAAATAATTAGGACAATTGGTCAAAAGGCACACTCCTGATTCCACAGGGGTATATCACAATTAAGAAAATTCTGCTCTACTAAGGTAATTTCACAGTGACAAAAAGATATATTAGTATGTATAATTATAATAACGTTTAGCATTTACCACATGTCTTCTACCTTAGGATCTCAAAAAGTTCTTCAGAAGAATTTGTTTTGCATTCAGACTGTGGTTCATCTACTGCTACCTCTGTGCTACAGATAAGGAAAATAAATTACAGAAAGTTAAAATATGTGCAAAAGCCTGTGTATTAAGCCAGTGAAAGTGGCTGATTGAAGGAACTAGAAGCAAAGTTTTGTCTCTGCTTTGGTTCACTGTTTCTGATACATTCAAAGGGTGAGATTGCAAGCTGAGCTGTGTATCTCAGGCATGTGCCCTCAGAGATCTCCTCTAGAGTGTACACACAGAGAAGTTTTGGCTTTAACCCACTTTATACTTGTTTCAAACAGATTAATCCAAATTTGCACATCATATCTTAAATCTGGGGAAAAATGGAAGATTCATGGCCTACAGACTTGTCTAAGGGGGGTAACAGCTCAGAACTTCTCTTTGGAGCAGCAGCTTCCTTTATACCTCCTCCTCAGGTCTTGTCTGAGTCACAGTTGTATCCACACCCTTCACAACATATATTTAATGCGCAGGTCCTCCAGTGTAAGGCCTTGGAATTATGAAATCATTGGCAATGCTGAGGAAAAACACCACTTCTGACAGATGAAAAATGTAGAGGGACAAAGACATTACACAATTTTGTATTAGAATTTGAAGATTTCTCTTTTCAAGTTAAAAAAATAGCAACAATCAAATAAAAAAAAATATATTTCAACTATTTCAGTTAAAACTTTTATTTCAATCTCCAATATTTATCTCTATATCATCAACATAAACTTCTATGTAGCTCCAAATCCCTATGGTGTCTTTCAGATATGATGTTTCAGTGCAAATCTACTCTTCCTGTAATATCATTTCTGTTTCCTCCTAGTAAACATTTACTTAAAATTTTTGTGCTCCATGTTAAAAATAATTTTTGAAAATGTGTAATCTATGAACCAAACACAGAAAATTCCCCTGTCATATAGGGTCTATCTAGATGATACGGAAAGAAACTCCATGAGGCTAAAATTAATTAATTAATGTTACAGTCATCCCCAAGATACACTACATGAGTGACATAAAGGTCATCTGGGGTTGTGGAGGTAATAAACAATAAATCAATAGTCCTCATAATCCACACTTCAAATGTTTTGCAGTTATTAGATATTTAAAAATGTGCAGAAGGATCAGAGAATCAGAATAAAATTATTAGGAGGAAAAGAAGATATTAAAGTTTGGGAAGGTACTATATTTCATTAGAAAGAAGAAAGGCAAAATAGAAGGATAAAGAATAAATTTCCCATGATGACAGCAGAAAGTCAAGGAGTAATGTCCATGAACTAAACCAACAGAAGTTCCACCTCAACCTGAGGAAGAACTTCTTTACATTGAGAGTGGCAGAGCACTGGAACAGCTGCCCAGGGAGGGAATGGATCTACCTCTCTGTAGACATTCAAAACCCACCTGGATGTTCCTGTGTCACTGCTCCAGGTGACCCTGCCTTGGCAGGGGGGTTGGACTGGGTGATCTCCAGAGCTCCCTTCCAACCGTAAGGATTCTGTGATCTGTGATCATAGCAATTGAAAAAAATAAATGCTTTCTAAAGCATTTTCATCACAAAATGTGTAATTCATGGTCACCATGTCTTATCAGGGATTTAGAAAAAAGAGTAATCGTTGATATAGAATGCAAAATGTTTTGGTATTAAAACTTACACTATGGATATTGAAAGGGGTAAAACAAGCTGTAGGGCATAAGTCAGACTTTCTCTGATTTGGCAGATTTAAGATTAATCTTTCTTCACAGCTACTCTATGAATGTCTAAAACAGAAAACCTTCCTTCAAATCCAGCTTGGAGGTGGGATGAGAAACAATATGTTGTATTGAGCCACTGCCAAGCACTGTGTACTTTCTGCTACACAGCTCTGGGATGGGGAGGAGGGGGAGAATAAAAAACCTTGGCTTTGCTATGGGGTCAAAGTAAGTATTTAGGTCATGTTTTTCTCCTCATTCAAGGACTCCGGATGTAATTATTTGTCACTCTGAACTAGCCCTTTGTCCATAAAATAGATATTTATGTGAGGTACTTACAGATAAGTATGGTGCAGAAAAATACTGCTTAGACTTCTCCTTCTGTTACTGTCATTTCAAACCTGAGTCCCTTAGTTCAAATCTCGTTTCTTTCCAGCTGAACTGTAAAAACATGCCAATGTTGTGATGTGAACAAACAAGGACAAGGAAAACCTGTCTAACATAATTTTACTTGACACCTAAATTGTATTCATGTTGGGTTCAGAAAGTAAAGAATGCAGCAGAAACCAAATGAGTTTTTTTCTCTTCAGTGCCAGTACATTCTCTGTTGTCATTTTCTGCGTATCAAAAAAGAAAGGTTTTCTTCTGAACTAATCAAAACTAACTAAAATTCTAGGTCAAAAATATTTCTCTCTAGAACTACTTTGATGTTAAAACTATCTTATTAGGTTGTAAAAATAGTCAGTTCCAATTTATCCTACTAATCCTAATGTTACTATGCTAGATTGTCACTAAATCTGTTTTCATTTCTTTTTCATGTTAGCTGGCAAGCTCACACAATTTTTGATTTGTATAAATAGTCTTCAAAACTGAAAAAAAATAGTACCTTTTAATTCTGTACAATGAAAACTTTCATTAAATACAATGCAAAATTGGATTTAATGTTTTATGCAACTTTTTGGCCTTCTTTTAAAAAAGAAATATAACTTTGCATAATATTCTGTTATTGTAATGATCACTGACCTATCAAAATGCATACTATCATTTTAATGCATATCTAACCTGGCATAGAATACAGACACACATGTGATGTAAAAAACACATAAGGATGCTCTGCATTGCTTTCAAACTCTTGTATATGTCAAATGAATGTAGCTTCTAGAGATATTATTTTTTTTCTTTTATTCTGAGGAGCTGAGCTCTTCCAAATTCTCTTTCAAGAACCTTGTCCACTTGACCATTGAGGCTAAGGCTGACCACTGTTGGCACACAGGCAGATTAGAGGGAGTTGCTACTTACATTAATGAAGAATAAGGCATTGCCCCAAGAACCCTAACAGACAGAGACAACCCAATTTCTGCCTCTTTGTATCTTTGGCTAACATAATCTCTGTGGACTTGTCTAAAAAAATCTGACTGACTTGCTATTCTAATTGCTCCAAACTCTCTCCATTTGATCGATTTTCCCTGCCTGAAAAGTGCTGATAAAAGGCCCTCATTCTGGCTGACTGGGAAATGAACAAAAAGATGCTGCTTCTATTTTTCTTTCCAATATTAATATTAAAGTTTGAGGGATTTTGAAGAAAATTAAATTTTGAGATGATTAGCTAAACCTGCAGCTTTAATTAATCACAGCCTTAATCCATCATAATGCTTATGCATACATCAAGATTTTAAGCATGTGGACATGACTTCACACATGTGTGCTTTTTAGAAAAGAAAAATGTCTAAGTAAAGTTTAAAGTGAGTTTTTTTTAATTTTCCCATACTTATATAAAATTGTGCAAAGTTGGAACTTCCACAAAATATGAAAAAATATTCATTTTATTCTAATTTTTAGTTGCTGGAAACATCCAGATATTATAAAGGTAGATCTAAAAAAAAACCCAAAAAAAACCTAACCAATCTAAATTACTTTGTTTCAAAGAACAATAAATACGAAAGGAAACTGGGAAATTCTGCTCTGATTATACTTTATTGCTTTACAGTGTACTCACAAAAGAGCCTTGATTTAGTGTCTGATACTTATTCTTCAGGCGTGTTATGGAATTCTCATCAAGGCTAGGGTGATATCACCAGGCTGACCAGAGACATGATGAAATTCCTATTTACAAAAAAAATGGTTGTCCCTTGTCTACTGAGAAAAAAAAACCAAAACCTTGTCTGATACATCACTGTCAACATTTTCTGTCATTATTTATTCCTTTCTGTTTTCTGTGGAAGCCCTTCAGACTCTCTCAGTCCATAAATCATTGGTTATTCTACTGCTTTAAGTTTCTGGGGCAGCATAACACATTCAAGTGTTTTTATGTTTAAAGTCTTTTCATGCAAGGTCTGTAGAATATTTGCTTAGAAACCAGATAGATCCACATTAATGAATATCTGTGTTACAGGAAAGATGTGTGGAAAATACCTGAAGTACATTGATAGCTATTTCAGAGGTTTTTTGTTTTCATTGGTTTGATAAAATACAAGCCATGTGAAACTTTGGATGCTGAATTTTTGATAACCTAATATTTAGTGGGTTTTGTTGGGTTTTTTTGTTTTGTTTTTTGTGGGTTTTTGTTGTTGGTGGTGTTGTTTGTTGGTTTTGGTTGTTTTTTTTTTTTTTTTTGTAATATACAGACAAGTGGTTGGAAAGCTTTATTATGTTTTGGAAAACTGTAAAATTTCCCAGTCAATCTAGAGGAGGATGAAACTGTTTGCAAAAGAAGCAGTTAAAGGAAGAAAATGTGGCCCAAAGGGACTGGCTCATTGACACTACCCCAACAGGGTGGATTAGGTGACATGTTTAAACCTTTTAAAGTCATTTGAGGTTATGAAAGAAGGAAAAAAAAAAAAAAAGAAAAAGCAAAAGAAAAAGAAAATAAGTGTGTGTGGTAAATAAAAGTCATGGAAAAGGGAAAGGTGATAGAGAGGCCACAATATTTAACAGTGAATGATTGATTCTACAAGTCAAAGTGTAATGGTATCTTGCTTTCAGATTGTTTAAGTCTCAATCCTTTGTAAGCAGCCTTTTTGAAGAGGGCTTTGTAGGCAGCTGGCAAGGCCCAGAAGGCCTCTGTGTCAAGAGTACAAAGTTTTCCATTATCTTAGAGCAATTTGTTACTCTGAGATGAAAAAATCTTTTTTTTTTTTTTTGTGTTGCAACTATGAAATTCTTAGAAGTTTTCTGGTTTTGGATTTTCCCTCAAAACATCTTTTAAAGAGAGTAGATTGAATATATATTCATAAGTTGAATAGATGCCTATTAGGTTATTAAACAAAGATCTTCCTACCTCACTTCAAAATCACGTGCAATCTTGGAGGTGCATTTCTCTCCTCAGAGCCTTGAGCTGTGATCCACTCCTGCACGCTGTGACAGTGCCACTGGAGGTCACTCTGCTTGCCCTTTCATGAGGGCTCTGCAGTAAAACAGAACAAGACTCTTGACCCTTAAGACAGTGCTCCACTACTTCTGAAATATGTAGGGTGGCACAAACAGTGCTTAAAAGAATCTCATTTGGGGTTTGGTTCTGCTTTTCCATTTGGTTGGTGGGGTTTTTTTTTTGTTTGGTTGGGTTTTTTTTTGTTTTTGTTTGTTTGTTTGTTTGGTTGGTTGGTTGGTTGGTTTTTTATGAGCACTCCCTATATCAGGGTGTCCTGAATTTCTCCAAAAGTTTGAAGCTCTAAATACTTTTAGAAAGGAAGTGCAACTTCCTTCAGAGCCCTGTACAGTACTCTCTGTTCAAGCTTTTGTGTTGCAGAGTCAGCAGCATACCATGCATATGGGTTTGCCTCTTTTGCAGCATAAAAGCCCTTCTGTACCACTTACATACCCAGACCCTCTAAATGTGCTGGATCCTACAGCATGGTCTGTTTATTCCTCTTCTCTGCAGTTTGTCTGTTGCTTAAGTCACAACAACATTAGAGATCTGCCTTATGTTTTCTTGTCTTCCCCTTTTTTTATCCCAAATATATCCCTCTTTTCTATATCCACAATAACTTTAGTAACTTCGAAAGATGTCTTTGGAAAGATTTATTGAAAGATTTTTTGTTTGTTTGTTTGTATGTTTCAAAACTCGATCAACCAAAAGAGTCATTCAAAAGTGCCAGGCACTGAAATGAAGTGCTTGGGCTTCATGGCCATATCTAGTCTGTGCAATGTTTACTATGTTACTATGGGGAAATTGTTTATATGCATAAAGCAGAGCATACCATACTTTCACATGTGCTAAAAGCCAAACTCCTACTGCAAGGTTCATAATAGCAACAAAGCTGTTCAAAAAAAGTTTCTTTAACAAGGCTCAGACATCATTTGCCTGGTGTGGATTGGATTAGAGAGAGCACAGGTTAGTAGTGCTTTTTGGAGTGAAACCCTCTTTTGTGGGAATTTATCACCTCGTTTTTTCTTTATGAATTAGACAAAGGTGTTTCTTTCTCTGAAGTGAAGTGCTAATGTCACTTTCTGGAAGTGACATAGGTTGTTGGGGTGCCAGACTCTTTCGGGTTGTTGGGGTGCCTGACTCTTTTCAGTCAGGGTCATGCAGATCTCTGCTTGCCTTGTGGAGTTACTGCCTTTGGCAGAATAGAACATCACCCTGAGCTGCTCAGAGTACACAAGGAGAATAATTTATCTTTTGGTATGCCCTGTGTGTATGTCCTGACAGTACATCTGGCACCTCTGCTAGCCAGGGGAGAGATGGGACAGCAGAGAAAGATGCTGACTCCTATTCCATGCTTCACAATCACTGCTGGAAAACAGGGAGCAGTGCAGAGACTTTGGGATGAAGAAACATAATTGCCCCATGCTCTGTGCCACTCTGCTCACACCTGTGTTACCTGTTCCTGAGTTTTGCTCTCTTTGCCTGGAGAATGTCATGCCCCATGGCTGCAGGGCACTCTATCCCAGGGGAATTTAATTTTAAAACCCCACAGTTGACAGATGACACTATGCAGTGTTATTGCATGGTTCTTGAAAAGGCAAAGGCTCAAGTTTTCTAGCCCTTTTCTGTGGTTTCAAAACTCAGTGAATATAATAGAAGCTTACCTTTATTGCTACTGGATTGCATTTTTGTACTGAAACACAGGTGCACTCTGGGGTTTCTTTGCTTTCTGAGATATGATAAGAGTTGTTCACACTAATGGTTAGTTACTGGCCATGTAACACCCTGAATAGATTTCCTTACAGTAATTATAGTACTCAGACAAAAAAACAGACTTTTAAATTACTGAACTGACTTGTTCAAATGCTGAAGGTACGATATTGTAGCTATCTGAGAAAACTTTAAGTGTGTGCTTGCATTTCTATTTGTAGACTGTTATATTTTTAATGATATATTTATGGCCTGAAGTGAGTAATGTTTTATATACAGGAGAAATAGTTAATTTGCTTAGATGACTCATACATTAAACCTAACATCACTAATTTTACTCCTGCCTCCATTTCCTGGGAAACAAAACTCTCCTGTTAAAAAAAAAAATGTATACTGAAATAACATCTTACTGAAGTCTGCAACACAGCTGACACTTTGTTACTTCCTTCATCCTGTTAGCAGAAGCGCATGGGAAATATTAAGATACAGCAATGTAAACACTTTACTTTGACCTCTTTAAAGGAACAAAATCAGTTTACTGCCAGAAAAAACAGCGCACAAAAATGTGTTTCTATTGAGTCATTTATGAGTCCCCTGCAAGTGTTAGACCAGATTGCAGTTCCATTTGATCAGCTATATAGAGAAAATACGGCACACAGTTCTTCCAGGTAAAGAGGGCCAAATTTGTTGATCCTACTGCATCATATCTTTGGACTTCCTATTGATTTTCCCATAGAGCAACTTCACATGAGAAACTAAGGAAACTGAAATGGATAAAGCCTGGGGCTAGACAGAGTAATTTTGTAAGAACCCTTTTTTTCTTATAAGAACTCCTGAGAGCCACAGTCACTGGGAGTGTGGCTGTGTGGGAGTCATGACACTCACAAGGCTGTGGTAAGGCATTAGCAGATATACATCCCATCAAAAGAATTTTTCTGGGCAATATCTCAGTCATATATATGTATTTATATATGTATTACATAAATGTTCTGTCAGATTCTGGGGCATTTTGTGGGAGACCGTGGCATTTTGGAATGGCTACTCATATTATACAGGAATTTATCTTCTGTAAGGATTGTTCAGATAACAGGTGCTTTGTCAAAGTATTAATAGGACACAAAGCTTTGGTCTACTAAAACTAAAACTCTTGGACTCTGTAGCTCAGGCACATGTTGCAAGAGTTCAAAAGTGAAGTCTGAATCCTATATTGTTGTCACTTATGCTCAATCCAAATTAGGTAAACAGTTTATAATGTATTAAAATATGTTGATATTACAGGCAATAAAATATTTGCCATTTTTTCTGTTACATGCTACTTGCCTCCATTCTCTTCTTAATTATTTGATAAATTACATAATATTAAGTCTAAATTTTGAAAGTCTCTGTTTTCTGGTGTTAAACTTATGCCCTTGTATACATAGTTTTTGGAGACACTGTCCAAAAGCATTACACAAAGGATGCATTATTTAATAGACCAAAGGTCAAAATGTTCATGATTCAATATGCCATAGGTCACTACATTTCAAAATGACTGCATATTTCCTGAATGAGGCCTAGTTCTGAAATATATTTAAGGAACTGACAACACATCCTCTAGTTTGGAAAAACACAAAGACTTCAGAAATTCTTTGAATGATGAGCTATGGGGTTTAGGGAGTATGTATTTCTTTTGTCATATCCTTGGTGGGAAAGCAGATTTTCAGATTCTCTATCACTGTTTAGCATTATTTTTTGCATTTAATATGGTCCCTGAGGAGATCTTCTGCAACAATTCTAGGTCATATTTTTTATTTGTATTGCAATTCTTAATGACATTTTGATAGGTCCATAATGAGTCAGATTTTTTTTGTTATGTCCTATGTATTTTCTTCTTTCAAAGGGATAAATGTGGTTGTCTGGCTGCTCTGACATGATATATTTTAGAAATAAACAGTCCTAATATCCCAGTGAGTTACAGTCCCTTCTCTTTGCTAATACAGAGTCTCATGTTTTTGTTGCTGTGTCTGGTTGGTTGCTTGCTTGCTTTCAGTATGGGTTACTTGTCACATTAATTTGAGGCTTCAGGACCTCAGAGTAGAAGATATTTTGGTCAGTTTTTGACTAGTGTTTACACAAAGATTATGACTTGTGTTATCATTAAATGACTGATAACCAGTGCTCTTTTTTCTGCCTTTACTTTTTCCTAAATACAGTACTTTTTGAAACTCTTCATGGACTATGTCAGGGTCTTGAAGAAAACTGAAAGGAAAAGTTTAATGTAAAATTGTTTTTTTTGTATGCAAAAGAAAATGATGTCTTTTTCAAGATGCATCAAAAATGTATTCAATCTTTCAGTCACTGTAAATGCTGCCACGTATAGCCATTTGTTATTAATTTTCAATTGCTTTGTGTATCCTGCAGGATTATTATGAGTTATATTAAATAAAATTACTAAGTTATTAATCTAAAGATACTTAATGGAATCTATACTTACGGAAAAAACCCTCAAAACTTTGCTGGTTTGTACTTTTAAGAATATTGTCCATACATTCCTATTACATTGAGGTGTGTACAAAACTACCTTGCTTTTAGCACATTGTAGTAGAATGTTGGATGCAGCAATTGGTATTTTCCATTAGAAATTATTTGCACAAATATGAAAATTATTAGTTTTCATAATGTCCAGGAGATGTATTGATTCATGATTATGAAAGCCAGGTGATCCTTAAACTTCTTCTACTTCTTGGGACTAACAATGAGTTTGCAGTTTTCCACATGGCATGAAAAATCACAATGCTGTGTCTAAAAGTTCTTTCCATTGTAGTTCCACTCCTGCCAGTCCCACTAGGAAGTCTGATTGGACTGGCAGGAGTGGGCTGGGTAAGCACTGCTGCTTTTCTCCAGTGCCTGTGCAAGACATTGGTTTAAACAGTTGCTAGCTATGAGCAACCTGAGCTTCTAAATCCACCAAGCTCAGCATTCTTATTGCATCTTATTTACCTAGTTGTAAAATGAAAAAAAATAAAAGGTGCAGCACAAATTGTCTTTAAATTACTTTGACAAAACTTGCTGATTTTCATTATAGCAGTTTAATCAGTCAGTGTCATCACAAAACAGCATGAAAGCTCCTGCCCATCATACTCAAGGCTGATGTTCTTTCATCTTGTCACACTTAAGTAATGTAGGTTGAGAAGCCCCTGTGTGATGAAGAATCCACATAAAAAACACCGAAAAGGCCGAACAGTGCACCTAGGCTGTGCCTGTAGATCACAGTGTCAAAGGCCCAGTCCTCTTCCACAGGGAGGTGAACTCAGCTTGAAGCATGCTACAGAAAGATTGCTGTGCATAGGGCTTCTAGCTGAGCGTCAGAGATGATTAATGAGACAGATAAGAGAACATCCTCCTTTCAACACTAAGGGGCAGATAGAAGAGAATGAAAGAGTGAAGGAAAGCAAAACATTTATATGTGAAAAATAACGAGGGTCAGCAAAGCTCTGGTCTCAAATTAGAGTTGTGTGTTGGTCCATTTGTCCTTGTAACTTGACCCTTTCTACCTGATAAAGGACTCTTAAGGGGAGATGGTAACAAAATGTCGCCTATAGAGAAGCAAAAAGGATGAATAGCTTTAATGGAAAGAAAGACAGTGAGATGACAGCAGAATGCAAGCAAAAAGCCAGAACTAGGTGTTTCTCAGAATGAGCTATTTTTTTCTTCGGCTCTGAGATGCTGTTGTGGAGACAGGAAAAGATTAAGGCAAGTATCTTCAGCACGGCTTAATTAAAAAAAAAAAAAAACAACAAACACATGAAAGACTAGTAACAGAAACAAGTATTGCTGAAAATAGTTTATAAAATACATAGCAAGTTCTAACAGTACAGGGGAGTTCATGACCCACTCCCTCAGCTTCTTGGGGGGGGTGGATCAAAAGAACACAGTCAATATGAATGTCAAAAGCCATGAAGGAGCTTCCCGTTACTGCAGATATACTGTTCATGCTGCAAAAGAAAAAGATCATTCCTCATTCAGGGAACTTATTCAAATGACTACTTTTGTTATTAGCAGACAATTTGTAGGCAGAAAATTATTTTTTTAGATGCAAGAGTTTGTCATAATCAGAACCATTGAATAATTTGCCATCTGTGTAAAATGTATCAGACCTCATAAGGAACTTGACTGTCAGAGTAAATTAGATGAATTCTCTTGATTCGAGAGTGTGTGGAAATACATCTATTAAACAGCAAACTTAGTCCTTGAGATGCTGTAATATTTGTACTACAATTAAGAGGGCACTCATATTTAAAAAAAAAAAAAAAAAAGATTTTTGAAAGACATATCTCTAAAATATTATAATTTTTATTTATTAAAAAACCAAGAAATTAATAGAGTAAAAAAATTATTTGAAAACATAAAAATTAAAACCTTACTTTTGATAACTTATGGGTTGGTTAAAACTTGCATTTATCTGGTATAGTCCATTTGAGACCTTCATTGGAGAATGTGCAGTACTGTCAAAACAACTTAAAACGAAGATTCTTCCAGAATAGTTTCTTTTTAACATATCACAAATAGCTACTGATCCTGTAATTGAATCACATTTGTTTAGCAAGCTGGTTTTCTGAGCGTTTTTTAGCATGAGTTCTTTCTGTTCATTAAACAGCAATGTTATATAAGGTTAGTGCAGCAGATAAGTAACTCATATGAAATAAGAGCAAAAGCTTAGTACATTTTAAAATAACATGGTGAACTTCAAACCTGAGATGTCATTTACAAGACAGAAAATGTGAATGTACTGTTTTCACAGCTATAATGATACAGTTTATCAGTGCAAACTGGTTTATATAAATATAGTTGTTAAATAGCTTTCATTTGGGTTTGGTTTATCAAATGCATCAGTGTGAAAATACTTTTTGTTATAGACACAGATAACAGAAAACACTTTCCAGGAGAAAAGAAATTAAACAGTGCTGTTCTTACTTCCATCCAGCTGTTCCAATTCATCTCAAGAAAAGGATAGTTAAAGATTTCTTCAGACTGGACTCATCTCAAGCTTTTGAGCCCTCCCACCAAACTCTACCTGTGGGGGGTGGGGGAGCTGGGGGGGAATCATGGAAGAAAACTTTTACCTGAAACACAAAAAGGCATAAAAATAGACATGCTTTCTCTTAACCGTGTGTGGAAAAGGGAAGTATGTTGAAGTTCAAATAGATCTATACTTAGCAGAAGGATTTAGTGGATAAAAAGCAAAAGACATTTACAGGTTTTGTCTTACATGAGAAACTGTAATATTCTCGTCAGGTTGTGTAAAGTAGCCCAAAGGTCTTCATTTAGCACTATATAAAATTGTTTCAATACCAAGAAAGAGAACATAATACAGAATGAATACTCATTCTGCAGTTCTCATTACCTTAATTCAGAATTTTGTTTAAGAAATTGGATCATTAATATCTAAATAACAAAATTAAGATCACAAGTTCTTCCATGTGTCAGAGACAGAAGCCTCACCTCTTTTTAATGATGTTTTTTCAAGAAATTGCACTATTCTCTTCCTCTTTATAATAGAATCATTCCCAAACTTTACAGCAATGGAAATATCCTCAGTTTGCCTTTTACTTTTAGAAACTTCTAATTTTCTAAATCTTCCCATATAGCTTGGTTTAGGAAAGACAATTTCTTGAAACTTTTATTCTAAGATTCCAATTTAACAAAATTCCAGTTCTCTAGACCTAAAGGATAATTTTCAATAAGATAAAGTAGGAAATGAAGTTTTATTTTACAATTCTTAGTGTAAAGCAAGTTACAAATTATTGAAACCTGGATGAGAGAAGGCCTCTGAGGGGTCAGTACAAGAGTCCATATCACAAAATAGACTTCATTTGTCACTTTTACGATAGCCTGGTATCATATTTTAGTTTCAGAAAGACTTATCAGTTGAGAAAACATGAGATAGAGGGGCCAAAGCAGACAATAATATTCAAATTCTGCATATTAGGATCTTTCATTCCATAGTGAAGTCAAGGTGTATCAGCCTTATTTCCACCAGTCTGGGAGAAATCCAAAGAGGACTCGTTGTTAAGAGCTTCTGATGGGGACAGGTGAGGACCAGAAGCATCTGGAGGCAGTTCATGCAAGAATGGAGTGACACCCATGAAATGCAAGGTTTTGGCTTCTGGAACTGGGTGTGAAATTGTTCTGGCATATTGACACCTTTACAGTGAAGCAGAAGAATCACTAAATACACAACTGGGAGAGAAAATGGTGTGAATATACTTATGTTAATGTGGATTATTTTCTGGACCACTGAAAATTACTTTTTCACTTCCCATTTCCCACAGCACATTTTTTATTTAATTGAAAGATAAAAGGGACACAATATTTAATTAACTGAAATTTATAGAAAATCTGAAGTAGAAACAAAGTCACCTAAGAGGTCAACAAAACTGGTGAAAATGCCGTTAAGAAAGAGCACTGCTCATCCAGCTTTTTCTTTTCGTTTTTGAAGAAATAAATGAAGATCTTATTTCACCAGTGGTCATTTATGGAGAAAAGTAATATAGAAAAAATGTAAGGGAGAAAGGTAGAGAGAGTCAGGGAGAAAGGTAGAGAAAGAGTCAACACCTACGAGCTGGTGCCAAATTCAAACAGTAAATAAGGCCTATCGTTTTCAATACTGAGTGACTTTATGGACTCCAGAAACTTCCTAAAAGTTATTAAATTTAGGAGATAAATAAATTATAGAAGTGAGATTTGACCAGATATGCACAGTTCTTTCTTCACTTAATTTCCATTAATATGTGATGCTGCTTTATGGGCGGGAAAACACTGGCACACTTTATAATCTCAACTGGCTGCATTTAAAATGAAAGTTGTATTTATAGTTTTTATTTTGGCAAATCACTACAGGGAACAAAGAAAGACTAATTGTACTCTCACACATTTTTAATTCTGGAGAAATTCCACTTAATTGCTTCACATTGCTGTTCATCCATACCAAAGAATATACTTTGAACTCAGTTTACATGATACCAACTTCCTTTTCCAGTATTTCCAAACACTTAAGATTTTTTTTATTTAACATCTTTAACTGGATCTGCATGTATCTGCTGAGATTATATCCAAGGCACACATTTGCATTTCCTTTCCATCAAAACCACAGTTCAGCTGAGAAGTTGATTAACTTGTGCACATATGGGCTTAGTCCGAAATGAAAACAGAATATGGCTACAGACTTCCAAATCCTGTAGCTCAGATGCTATCTCTATAACCTCTTATTGTCTTTGTAAAATAGAAAAATATTCTTGTGCTTTCATTGAATGAATAATGGATCAAAGGTTTGGGACACAAACACATCACAAAAATATTGCCATTATCATTATTTGTTTTACTTATTTTTATGGGTACATTAGAATTCAAAAATTTGTCTTTTTCTACTAGAATAACACATATTAGAATTTCCCATACTGAGTATGAAGATGCCATAGACTAAGACTACCTACCAAGACAACATACCAAGACTATCTAACGTCTGTTTTGGTTCATGTTAATGGTTTGTTACTGGAGTGACAGATTTCACAAGAGAAGGATAAAAAGGATGTGATTTGATTGTGCTCATTCCTCCTTTTGTTGTATTCACTTCTTAGAGGAGACATCTTGAAGCGATCTGAGCATTTATGGCCTCAAGTGATACGTGTGCATCTTACATTATCCTGATTATTGTTTATGTTATAGAGACTGTTGCTTATTTTATACTGACTCAGCTCTCTGGATCTTCTCAGGCATTCTGGAGAGATTCTCATTCAAATTAGACACACAACTTCATTTAAATCTGGAGGTTTCAAGTTGAGAACTGAAATCTTGGTTAGGATAATTGTGGTTGGAAAATGGAAAGCTATGCATTTAAATATATTCAAGGTCATTTTTTTAAAAAATGCATGAAAAGAAATTGCAGCAACAGAGCATGACAAGATGTAAAAACTTTAAAATTTAACTGAGTGCCTTCTTTCTCACATTTCAGATAACATGCCCATGCTCTTACTTACACCGTCTTTCCCTATTGATGTGTTTAGTAAAAGCATTTTAAAGCTTTGAAATAATGACATGGTCTACTGAATTCTGTGATGCTGTGAGGTACTCAGTTTTTCACTTAAATAAAAACCCATAAATTCTCAGGGTTCTGGATGCATAAAACTGAATCAATGCTTAAAAGCCAATAGGTTCTTGGATGCTTTCAATTAAATTTAGTGCATGAAAATAGCTTTTTTTCTGGCCAATACTCACATATGCTCTTAACGCAGCATCAGTAATCTTCTTATATGTGTATGTATAAATCAGGCGTGACTCTAATAGTCTTAAGGGCCATGTATGGGAGAAACACCAGAATGAGACTAGAATCAGGATTCAAAATTCTTTCAGGACCATGACCTAATCAATAATGAATTTGCATTAGTTCTGGAAATGTTAAAGTCAGAAAATGGTATCAGACTTTAATTTATTTGAGCAGATGCATGTGAGTTAGTCACAGGGTCCAGAAATCAAAGTAATGTACACCTGGGAGTTCTGCTACCAAATGAGCTCATCTAAGTGTGGGATGCAAATAGAGCAAACCTGGTGAACAACTTGTCAGTGTGCAGTCTACAGCCCTGGAGCCTGTTCTTCACATCGGCCCAAATTTCTTCAACCTAGATTTTTATGAAAGCATATTCTGTATGCAATAAGCAGAGTTAGCCTTGGTATTGATTCAAGAGTAGTTTATAAAAGCCAGGAGCCATTCCATTTTAGCCTCTTGAAAATGACTCAAGATTTTGTCCACAGGAATTTAATGATCTTTATAGCTACTGACACATCAGTCTTTTCAGAATCCTTTCTGTCTGTATAATTAAATTGAAAGTTGGCACCAGGGAATCTCGGGCTCTGTCAGGTAGTATGTGTTTTTTCTGGCCTAGAGAGGAAAGACTGTACAGGCAATGAGGTATTATTCTGCTTCAGTGGATTGGAGGAAAAGAAAGAGAGATGGGTAGTAAGCTTTTTGTGCATGGGTTGATTCGGTGTTCCATTCACCAGGCTATTGTTATTGAGGGCTCCTGTCTGAGGACTGCTTTCTCTGATGTACTTTATTTGCATGTTTGTTTGAAACAACATGCTATGTTTTTATGTAAATTGAGATCAAAGAAAAAAGTCTGCCTTTTTGTTCTGCAGTGAAATTCCCTCCATTTTCCTCTCTTTGTATTTGTTGGCAGGCCTAATTTGTCGACTGTGTGACCATACACCATTTACAGTCCAGCTGCCATGTAGATTTATAACAAGTTTGGCACATTAGAAGACACACAGACTTTTACTCCTAGAATACTATTTCTCCATCCTAATTTGTCTGTTTTCTTTAATAATTGTTTCTCCATTCCATGCATACAAATATATAGGTATATGATCAAGAAATTATTGTTTAGAAATGTGATAACTGCATGGATAGATGTTAATGCAATGATGCTTGCTTCCAAAAATCTTCAAAATAGAGACAAAGAAAACTGAGTGATGGCAAAGCAGTTGCTTTTTAAATAATTTTAAGGCAAATTTTCACTGAAGGGGGAAAATGTCTTTTACTCTGATAGAAGAGAATAATTTTTTTTCTGATTTATACAAAGTCTAAGTGAAAGTACTTTCCAAAGAGATAAATTAATCGAGCTGGTGGATAATAATAGAGCTACATTTTTAAGCATTCTTCGCTGTCAAAAATTTGAAAAGATTGAAGAGAAGAAAACTCATCTATATTTTGGGAAAACAAACCTCATAGCTTCCCTCCAGATTTACAGTGAGGTCATTTCAGGATGTCTACGGAAGCATGGAAATCAAGCCACTAAATATTTATAAGATGTTAACAAGCAATAACTGCAAATAAACATCACGAAGATATTTGTGATGACAAATCTTACATCCCTAGAATTCGATTTGTAGGCTGTTTATTGAGAATTTACCATGCAATAATTTTCTCTTTTGTACATAAAAAATGTGTACAGGAAATTCTAAGTCATCTGGCAAAGCAGTAAAACCTGACTGTACTTTTTTGAGTGGAACACTATTTCTAAAATGATGTATTTTATGATGCACACATGTGCCATCTGCAGCACCTGTTCACTTATTAATTCAACTTTTTAATCCTACAGTGGGTTTTTATGTATTTTGACTGTATTAAGGACCTTGACCATTGACAACAAAGTGGAGCCTGTAATGGCAAAGGCAGAGCATTCATTCTGTTCCCTCACAGAGGAGTTAGTGTGACGTGATAAAGAATGTTATGAATAGCAACAGAAGATCAAACTCCTCTTGGGAAAATTGCTCCCTCTACTCATGCATTTTAGAGATTTTAGACAACTGAAGACTGACTGGAATTTATTGCCTTTCTCTGCCATAGCTGTGCTTAATCTGCAATTGGCAAGGTCTGGTGGGACTTTCCAAACCATGGTAGATCTTGAAGGTGACACCACACAGAGTGGTGGTCTAGAAATGTGCATCCTCTTAAGCATTTCTGAGATAGTATTGCTAGAGGAAAATGTTAGAAATTAAGTATCTAGTATTTTATGGGTAGGGGAAGAAAGAAAAATTCTTCACTATTAGAATGACTAAAGTGAGACTCATTGGAAATTAGGCCTCATAAAACTGGTAAAACATTTTGATTGTTCTTACTGTTATTTCTTTTACATTTTATTTCTAGATTTAAAGAGTTATTCATATAAAAACTCTTATGTCAGACAAATAATACTTTCTGCTTCCCTGGAGCTGGTCTGAACTACTGCATCTAGTTTTTCAACAACCACTGCTGTTTCGGGCTTCACACTAAGAATTAGCTCTGGTGTGATAAAGGAAAAAACATACACATTCTCTTTTTAATGCTCTCCTAATTTTTCCCTTTAGAGCAGTCCAAATTTCTTCTTGGCTTTCACTAAGCAGGTCCTTCTTAAACTAAGTAAATAACAATATTTCTTGCTTTGTGGTTACTAGATCGTCTCTTTGTGACCATCAAGAATTTATATGTATGGAAAGGCCTGCAAAAATGCTCAAATTTTATAGAAGCAAGATTATTTAATTTTTTATAAGGATGTAGAATTTTATTGATCTTAACGCAATCTGAAGACCCTGTTGTATAGTAAAAAAGATTACTAGAGTAGTCTTGTTGTAGCATGACATACTGAAAAAGAGAAAAAATTTCAAGACAAGGTGGTTCACTGTATTTGCTCAAGACAAACACAGTTAAAACATTAAAGATCTCAAGAAATATGCCAAACCACTCTCTGCTTTAATTTGCTGTCCTATATGTAATTTTATTTAAAAGGGGTTTGTGTTTTGAAATTTGAGTTTGCCAAGTTTCATTATTTCCTTTGCCCTTTTGAAGGAATTTTCAGTAAAATGAGCTTCACTTTTGAACTCATTTTGTTGCAGAGGCAGGCGTTTGTCTTACATTTGCACTTATATTTCATCAGACAGAAGTTCCGTTTATCATCTATGAATATTTAGATGTCCCATTGTCAGGCTATTCCATTATGAATATTGTCAATCCCATAATTCTTCCCATGACAAGGGAAGAATAAAAACTGGAAAACATCTAATTCACATGTGAAAGTGAAAAAAAGAAGGGTGAGTAATGGGGAGAATTAGTTTGTGCAGTTACAAATAATGAACAAGAGAGCTGTCCAGAAGAGGAAGAGACTCCTGCTACTGTCAGTTTTGGTCTAAAAAGACCTTCAGAGGCCTGGAGATATAGGACAAAAAGAAAAGCCTTTTTTCAAGCTCCAATGACCTTTTTATTTGTCAACAGATTGATGTGTTAAAGAGAGTGCTGACTTGTTATTTGAAATCTTTGTTCATGTCCCTTGGAGGTTCTCACTCTTGTCAGATCATTGCCCTCCTCCCCAGCACAAAAACTTTTAATAGGGGACTGACTGACCATCTGTAAAGCAGTCCAAATGTTTTAGTCCAGCTGCGAGGAATTTCATATTGTTGTGGTTTCGTGATCTGAGATTCAATGCCTTGACATTCTGTAGATGAATCTAACAAATTGATGTGAACAAACAGAAGATAAAAAGGCAAAACCAGATAGCTAATAAAACAGAATGTATGCTGCCTACCTGCTAACCAGAGGTAGAAATGTAAATACTGATGTTATAGATCTAAAGATGTATATTTAGCCCTTACTAGACTTATTAGTTTTTTTTTTCCTTATTTTTCCTACAATTTTATTCTATGTGTGTATATGTTTGTGTATGTTTATACATAAAAGTATGTATGTATGTGCACACATAAATTAAATTTTATCAATCTATATTAGCCTTTTACAACAATTTGAAGCAGTCTAATGATCCCAGTGTTCTTCAAAGTGTTGCCAAGGGATCCAAAAACCTCAGAAATTTCAATTACTTCATCCTTATGGGAGCTAAAGTGAAGGCTATATTGTGTCTTGGTTCTCATCTCTAAAAGGGACTCTTAAACCCCCTTTAACCTCCCTGAAGGTGTTTTAACCATCCCAGAATATGGGATAAGACTTCAAAATGAGACACTTTTCAGAGCTTTACTTCTTGGAGCTATTAAAAATAAAATCTAAAGCTCAGGAGAGGAAGCATGTTATGATAAAAGAACAGAGGGCTGACATTTAGTGTGATTTTGGGTCTTTCTCCTCCGAACGTTAGTCATTTTACTATTAGGCTTAGAGTACTCACTCAGGTTACATACTGAGTCAACTATATGAAACACAAACATCTTATCTGACACTTTTGTCATGTAAAGTTGGTAGTTAAAATTCCAGGTAAAAGTCGCAAGTCTGTACAATCCAGAAGAGTTCCACTAATTTCTTATAGATTTTAAAAACTATCATAATACTTGTTCCCCACTCTCATTTTTCAAGGAACAGAAAATCAGGATGATAAAGATATATCTCTGTCTAGAATTTCTTATTGCATTGAGATGACATGGGAGTTTTATGGATAAGGAATTTGTCAACATTGTGATGTTACTAATTACTAAAGCAAACTAATGAAGCATTATGAATGCTGGTAAAGTCCTGAGGATATTTTTTTTTCTCTCCCATGATCTTCCTATAAAGTAAAGAGATTATACAAACAAAAAAAGAAAATACTTATTTTTAGTGGACTCTTCTAATGCAATCTTTCATCTTTCTTTCTATTTCTGCTTCTGGAAAAAACATCCTTTAAAAATCATTAATTTCCCTCAGAGCACATGGTATGCAGCTATCCAGCATATTCAGTAAGAATTTTTTTCACAATTGGAGAAGTCTTATAAATTTGGAACTTGCTGTAGGTGGGTAGATTTTGTAAGACATTAGGTACACTCAGTGTCGTGTTCCAACTCAAAATGACATGAAAAAATTATTTAAAGCTCAAGAACCTGTCTAAGTTCTGTGTCTTAAAACCATCACCACTGTAAATCTTAATTAAAACATGCTGTTACTTTACTTGTTCGTACTGCAAACCCTCAGCCCATAGAATCATAGAATACCCTGGGTTGAAAGGGACCCTCAAGGACCACTGAATCCACCTCCTGTCCCTGCACAGGACAGCCCCAAAAATAACACCATGTGCTGAAAGTGTCTTCCAGGAATTTCTTGCAGTCTGTCAAGCTTGGTCATGATCACTCCCCTGGGGAGCCTGTTCCAGTGCCCAGCCACCCTCTCTCTGTTTTTTTAGCCTTAGCTTGGAAAATTAGTAAAACTTTCTAGTTTGAGCCTAAATTGTGACAGTGAATGGTTAAGAAACCTTTCTATTGTTTCCTACAGAGCTCTGCTGAGTGTGATGTTTGCAGGAATGCCTTATAGCTGCACGAGCCTGATAAACGTGGCAGGTTGGATGTGACTGGTCCTTAGTGCTGCAGTTCCAGAGAAACAGGAACTGTTTCTCTTGTTAGAGACTTGACTGCTGTATTTCTTCAGCTATGAGTGGACTTGATGCAAGCTGTGGTAGTCACAGAAATTTCATAATGGGACTAGAAGAATTGTGTGCATCCCTTCACCTCCCAGTCCTCTCTCCACAGCTGGGTCAAATGTTCTCAGTAGGCTAAGAAGATAGCAGGAGAGGAAGACAGAGAGAGACAGCAGAAATTATTATTTAATGAGTGTAAGCTTCATAGTCTTCTCCAGGTATTCACAGGTGAGTAACACACAAGGTACACCTGAGGTCTATAGGTGATAAAATTTGAAAGAAAAACATAAACCAGAAAAATCTGTTATCACAGGGTAAAAAAAAAAAAAAAAGAAAAAAAAGACTGAAGTAACTATTTTCAATCATTTTGTGCATGGGTATTTTGAATTATATCTTTCAGTTTTGTGGTCTCAAATTTTATTAGATCCTCAGAAGAATCTAGTAATTTTCAATACAAGCTGTACTATTTTTTAGCTCATAAGACAGCATTTCCTGCTCACAAGTGACTCTTATACAAAAGTGTTTCCTAATTCAGTATTTTTGGGTTTGCATATTTGCTGCATATCATTGACTTTCAGCTCAAAGCTGTTTGAATTAGCACTTGATATGAAGTTTTTAAACTGTTTTCCCTGCAGAGAAACCAAGACAAAGTCTTGCTGTGTTCTGAATTGTTTTGCAATGCAGTTAGTTGTACTAACCTGAAACGACTAGTACTGTCTTTAGTGACTAGCTATAGATGCAGACATACATTTTTTGTTCAAAGTAGCTTGTGTTCCCCTCCAAGAGTTTCACTTTTCTTCTGGGTTTTCTCTTGGGGAAGAGAAGCATGATTTAAAATAAATTGTAGGATTCCTCCTTTTGCATGGAAAACTGCAAAACCTTGTGACAGAAATAGATAAAAAGCCAAATTAACCATTCTGTTTCAAATTCAGAACATTTTGCTTTAAATTATGTTCCCACTTTTCTTGTTGCTGTCAGTAATCCTGCACAGTTTAAACTGAGGTCAGAGTTTTGCTTTGCCATTCATAAAACACGAGAGGTTCCAGCTGTCTTTCACATCAGCACATTGGCTATGCAGGGCCATTAGAAATCAACAGGAAAAAAAAAAAGTAAAACTAGCTTAGTCATTAAACTGAGTGGATAAATGATAATTCTATATTTGTCACACTCATTCAGAGGAACAATGTCAAATGTCAATAGACACATTTTAGAAGTTGAATCACTACTTTAAAACTTATTTAACTTTTAAAGCATTGTATACCGTTTTAAGGACTTCAACTGGTTCAAGGGCTTGTCTGAGTTAAAGCAGCTTAATTGAGTTTCACCATGTTAAACTAAGCTGATACGCAGTGAGGGACCTAATTAAGAATGTCCTACATAAGCAGTATCAGATCTTCTCCTTGTATAGTGTCTATCACATCTCGTTTCTTTGGGAAGGAAATAAAATGTTATTATCAGTTACCACGTAATCAACTCTGTAGATCTAGCTCAGCTCAGGGATGCTCAGAAGAATTTTCTTGTAGCTTATGAATCACCCAGTTCCTGTTAGCATTGTTAAAGGTTCTTTATTTGCATGTTGTCCCCTTATGGTGTTGCCGAAAGGTTTTCCTAAGGTTCCACAAGTGTAGAGGGCACTGTTCAACATCAACAGGCTGTGTCTTTGTGGGTAAAGATCAGGTTAACAGTAGGAAGAGGCAGGGTAAATTTATTTTCCTTCTATTTATGCTGATAGAACTTGAGGTGTAAGTAACTTGACCTATATATCAAAGCTCTTCTGTAATTTATAGGAATTGTATTTAAAGAGACTCGAGTTTGGAATTCCCAGAAGCTGAAAAAATAACAGATAAACTACTTTAAATACTCAGGAACTCATTTAATTTAAATCAAAATAGATTCCTTAAAACCCTGAACTGAAACAATGTTATCTAAAGGGCTTTCATAAAAGGATTAATTCCATGAGAATTAACTAGCCTGAGCCTAGGTGTTAAGCTTCTAAAACTTCCTGGACAGTTAGGGTGGGCTTAAATACCTGAATTCACCAGTAATACCTTAGTTAAATACCAGCTCCATGCTGAAGTGCCTTAAAGACACTTCAAAAAGAGAAGTATTTTCTCGTTAATTTTTTGTCATAATTAGGTCAGCTTAATTAGAAGAACATTAAATTCTCAGGGAAATTAGAAATTTGAGTGATTTTCATAGGCTGTCAAATTGAAAGTTGTATCTTTTGAAATTTTGGATTAAAAGCGTTGAAAGCATAAAATGCAGAAATGTGGTAAGTAAGAACATGAAAAAAGAGACTGCTAGATAAGACTGAGAAGACATGTAAGATGAGAAAGTCAGAAACTCAGGGCTATATTTGAAAGATATCTTTCAGTGTGTTTCAAGGGTTATGAAGACTGGAAAGAGGAAGATCTTTTAAGCAAAAGTTTGGTACTGCAAACATCTAATAAGAAGATGAAAAATCCTGCAAAGTTATTATAGATAAGGAAACAGAAGAAGAAACAGCGTGTCAGAAGTAGAACAAGTATTCCAAATAAAAAAAATTATAAAACCAGTGAAACTATACTTTATTAAATTGTAGAGAAAATGATCAGTCAAAACAAACAAACAAACCTAAAATTTGTCTGAAACTTAATAGAATGAAGTTTTTCTTTTCATTAGGAAAAGGTTTTTCACACAGGGATGGCTGGGCACTGAAATGGGCTCCCCAGGGATGTGGTCACAGCACCAAGTCTGACAGAGCTCAAGAAGTGTTTGGATGCTCCCAGGCACATGGGGTGACTCTTGGGGTTGTCTTGTGCAAAACCAGAAGTTGGAGTTGATGATCTTTGTGTGTCCCTTCCAACTCAGGACATTCTGTGATGCTGTGTCCTACAGTGAGTGACTTTAGGAGTTGCTGTTATATTTGCTGCAATGCCAAGAGCTGTGAATTCCAAATTTCTAGTATGAATTCTGAAGCATTTATGAAAAGTAAATCTTCATCAGTCTGTAATTATTAATTTGATTTAATGAGCTCTTGTTGTAATATTCTTACTTAAACCGTTACATAAATTCACCAAAATTCTCAAACCAGAGAGTTCAGTACTGTCAATCCATTTCTTTCAAAGCATTGTGTTCAGTAAGATGTTCTACAGATTATTATCAAGCTCATTTATGTCATCAAGCCTGAAGAAGAAAGGCTCCATAAATCCTCAGTAGAAGGGTGAAACTTATTTGTATACACATGCAGCATTCTTTTTGCATTTTCTTGCATTCTCTTCCGTAGTTGTGTGTTTCGTCTGCTTGAATGTGTGCTTGTGTATATATTTATCAAAGGTGTTACATGTTGGTAGTGGAATTATGAAATATTGCTTCTCTGTTGTACAATAAAAGCTGTGCTCTTACAAACTGGAGTAAAATTGATGGGCCAATGAGAGATCCATTTGGAAAGAGAGAGAGGGGACAACGGGCAGGGCTTTTCTTGTTCTCTGTGTCAATGATAATTGCAAGAAAGGATATCAACTGACCAACTCCCAGTCGTGATTATCCCACTTGGCTGCACCTTTAGTTATGCAAACAAGTGAAATCATAGGATCACCATTTATTTTTGTCTCTCACAAAAGAACTGAAATAGGGGAAACTTGTCAAAATCAATACATGGAGGCAAGGTAGCTTATTTATATCAAGTCACTCCACTATACCATCTGTGTTTTCTCACACTTATGAAAACTATTGCTGTAGTCAAGCCTGGTGACAAAAATGTTTTCATGGAAAAATGACTGTAAAGCTATTATCTCTGACTTCATTTAAATAATTTCATAGGAACTTTGGCTTTACTCTAAGCCCACCTTCTCATGTTTAATATTAATTCCATTCTTATAGGTAGGGAATGATCTGAGGTCAAAGAAGTTTGGTGAAACTAAGGTGTTTCATTGTTTGCTGAAACTAAGCTTTCAAGGACCATAATTAAACCATGAAAAGAAAAAACAATAAAAATATATTGTAACTTAAGTGCAGATGAAAATTAGTCAGTATCTGTTTATTGAAAATTTTGTCTTAAGGTTCCTATAACTGCCATTTAAATCAGATGTCACTTAAAAACATGACTAGAGAAAACAAGCAAAATACTCTCTCATCTCAAATACATCTCTCATTTTGTGATACAAAATATTTGTGTTATTGTTTGACAACTTAAACATATTTGATTTATAAAAAGTAACTTAAGTTGATTAGAATTTTACCATTTATGATTACCATCATAATTTGATGTGAAATTATTACATGGATGAAAATTAAATTGGATTTTGTATATTTATCCCGTTAACTTCAATTTAGGCTGCAGACATGAATCACTAGAAGCAGTAACAGCAAATAAAAGGTTTAAATTTAGGGACTCTAATCTGGTACAATACATTTTTTCTGTCACTCTTTGGAAATCCAAAGTAACTTGAGTTCCTATATTCATATTTGTTAGCAAATGAAAGCTCAGCTTTGAAAAATCTACATAAATTTTATTGTACCTTCTATGGTGAATACATTCTAATGTGTTTTGGTATATTCTTGGTTATTACAGTTGGACAGTAAACTAATATTTTTAGCATTTTTCCTTAAATCTGATCTCTAAGTTGAATCTTGCCCAATTAAATAATATTCTTGTTTGTCATAATAAAGTGTTCCTTGATTATTTTGACAAGCAAATAAGATCTGGGTAACTTCAGGCAGATCCTATCATTAAAACATTTTTAGCAATATAGTATCTATTAAGGGGTCAGATTAAATCCAGTGGACCAGTTTCTATGCAGAAAAGTTCACATTCCTGGTTTCATGCTGGGAGAAATAATATAACCTTACACAATTATAAATATGTACTTGATTTTGAAAATAGTCATTTAGAGATAGATCTATCAAGTCTCTCAGCAGCTAAATTCTTCTATTTTGGCATATAAATTAGCAGTCTCATTTTCTGGAATGCTGGCAGCTGCCAATTTTCAATAGAAATCATTGCATAATTTAAAATAAAATTTAATATTTCCTTTATTGTTTATACCCCCAAACTGAAAGCATGACCAGGCATTAAATACCTGGTTCTAAAAGCCACTCAAACTGAAATAAATTAGGAAATTTACAGTGAATTCAGTTGGATGGGAACCTGTTTTTAACAATTTCTAGATTACTTTGTACAGGATGTACAGTCATCTTTCATTTACATCTCTGCTTTACAGCTTTAGTATGATTTTTGGATCTGGCTTTCACAGTCTAACTGGTCTGAGTAGTTAAAATGTATGATATGTCCTACTCCTGTATTAATGGGAGGATGAATAGCACCCCATTGAGAATTTAGAACATCAGTAAGAGGGTAGTTAATAAGTTTTTGTATGACATCAAACTATTTTTTATCCATATCAATGAATTGAAATGAGTAAATTAACAAACATAGACAGAATTCTGTTCACCTCTTTATAAATAAGACCTTATAATGTAAAAATTTAATCTACTATCTGCATCTACAGAAATCTGCCTTGACCATCTCCTCGTAACTCTTCATCATGACTGGCAGCTCCCTGAGCTCACTTTTACCCTTTGTGGGTCAATCCAGTAGGGCAGTTAAAGGTGGGGGTGCAAGGAATCCTGCCATCTGGGTTAATATATTTAAGTTAGATAATAAAAACCACAGGGAAAAAAACATAGTGCCTTGGCCGGTAGCCTGAGCAAGAGAAATGTGTCAGAAAGGTTCGAGGGACGTTTGAACAGCCAGAATTCAAATTCAAACTGCAAAACCATTTTTTTTTGCCAAAGGTGTGTGTGCAGCAATTGCATGCATGTGAAGATGCACAGTAGGAAGCTCTTTTTTTCTTTTAGCCCACCTCCCATTTGCACTTTCTTGTCAAAAATACCAGTAGGCCTTCCCCCTGCATGTAAGAGTAAATATTTCATTTCATCCCATATTCTATTTATTTTTTTTCTCATTCTGAAGAGAACTGTGTTATGAAAAAGGTTTATTTTTCATGTTTTTTTCAAGGGTATAATTGAATAATCTTTGAGAGTAGTGTTGGACTTGGATTTTGTGTACCTGGCTAGAGCTAACAAGATAAGAATTTTCTCACAGACAACTGAAGGGATAAAGGACAGCTTTGTTCCTAAAATTCTATAAAGAGAATCTCTCAGATATTTAAACTTAATTCGGTAGGAGGTGCACCAGTTTTGACGTGATACCTAATAATAGATATTGGTCACTTTATGGCTCTTATGGTCACTTTATGGAACTTATATAAGTTCTGTTCATGTTTGTCCTTAAAACCCTGCTTCTCACAAAACTCTGACTCAGAAATTGGCATTTCAAATCTACTTATCAAATTAAAGGAATGGTCCTTGTTTCACTTTTAGAGTTATGAAATAATGGTCCATTCACTGTTTATGACACTTAAAAACCTATGCTGTAATTTCTTAATATCTGAAATTATAAAGACCATGAAAACAGGTGAAACTGTGAGTTATCTTAAGCTTCATGGCAAGCCTCCTGCCAGGACAGAGCTTTACTCCAGATTTTTCAGCAGAACAGGTACAAAGATTTATTTGGCTATTTGTTTATGTGGATTATTTGTGTTAGTATAGCTTTTGTATTAAAGGTCCTGAGTGTGTAGCACCATAGAAGTGCCCTGAGGTGCTAAGAAACAGTCCTTTCATTCTACATGTGAGGAATGTTTTCTTTGCTAAAGCTTTAATTAAGAAAGAAAAAGGAAAAAAAGAAAAACAGCAATCAAACAAATAAAAAAATTAGAAACAAAAAACCCCATAATGCAAGAAGGTTTTAGATTTCAGTAATAATTGCCTTTTGCTACAACTGGTGGAGGATATTTTTTTTAATTGCTCAGTTTAGTTCATTGAAATTTATTTAATAAATAATATGTTAATATTTTATGATGTTGGTAAATCAACTAATGCCAAATAAAACAGAAAACTTAATTTCTTTTCATGTGCAACACCTAAAATATTTTTTAATTGAGTAAAACAACAGTAAACACCTAAAAAAGGTGTTTACTGTTGTTTTACTCAAAAAATATGAGGCTCTATGGAAAGCTACAGACAGTGCATGATGATTATTTGTAACATATAAACATTGCTAAACTTTTTTTTAAGGGTTTGCTTATAACTTGATTAAAATTTTTTTAATTAATTGAACAGTCGCAATTTAAGTCATTATATTTTAACACTTATGGCATGAAATGTGTCAACTGTACCTGCATTTGGGTTTCAGATCTTGACAGAAGCTGAGGTAAATACAGTGGTCTCAGCATGATTTGTCTTGGTGTTTTTATTCTTATGAAAAATTTATCACAAACCCCAGGTATCCACAGATCAATCTGTGTTGAAGACATAATTGTAAACAATTAGTTTTAAGCTAGGATGTATCAACCAAAATATTTTAGTTCACAGAGCCTAATAGTACACTACTTGGGGTTTTATTATTTTTTTTAATTAATTTATTTTCCTAATAATTATTATTAACCACTTATTCTCATAGAAGGTAAAGCTCTACTTATATACAATATGTCCTGGATATTGTTAGGGAAATTAAAATGTTTCACTGAATGCTTTAAGAACCCTGACCCTAGAAGTCACAAATCCTACAAAGCAGAGATGCATTAAAAGATAACTGTAAGTGACATGCTAACCTGCTCGAGATTCTGATGCAACGTAAATATTTGGCAGGGTTGTTTAATAATAATAACACATATTTTTAAATTAGTAACCTATGAATTGTAATAGTGATTCTAATAGTGACTGACTACTCCTTTACATCAGAAGTTTGTTCACAGCTGCCAGAAAAGCAGAGTTTTTAACTGGGGGTTGTCAGTAGTTACTCACTGAAGCCCCAGCTTTAACAAGACTCAGTGGTGGAACATATCAAGTGACTCATTATCAATTATATGGATTTCTTGAACATCTTGTTCCAATATTTGGTGAATGACATACTGAAGAAAGTGTCTATATTGGATTAATGAGACACCTGTGACAGGGCAAATTTAACCTAGTAATTTTGAAAGGAGTTTACAGGACTTGTGAATATAATATAATAAAAAATACTGTATCATGGATGATAAATTCAGTTTTTGACATGTTGCTTTGACCCTCTACTCGAGCTGTGTTTAGAAGCGAGTTTCTGAATACTGGCTTTTGGATGAATAAGAATATAGATCTAAGAATATAATTTCTGTTGTTTTCTAGTCTTTATAGTTTTAGATGCTAGGGTTTTTTTTAAAGTCTTATTCTGGAAAACTGATAGTATCTGTGACATACTAGGAAATTAGTGCCAACTACAACTTAATACCTAGAGATTGTTATATAATAAAAAAGAAGAAAAAGCCTCTTAAAATGGTAAAGTTTTGGTGAACTTAGACTTAATTTTATGATCAACTGACTCCTTAGCAATAATATATATTTCACAAGATAAACAGACCTGACTGAAAATATTATTTAGAAGGACACTGAAAATTTTAAATTATATTTGTACTTAAAGATTATATAAATCTTGAATTGTTTCACCAGTTAGTGTTAGGATTTTTAAATATATTTTTTAATGTATTATTCTATGATGAACTTCAGGTTTACTTCTGAAACACATTGTGCTCAAGCTACATTTATGTCTGCCCTGTAGATAAATGTCATCTCAGCATATTTTGGCAGTGCCAAAAAGCAAATGCAAAGGATTTCAAATTTAACATTAAATTTATATCCTAGGTCTTAGCATTTCCTCAGTTATGATGGTAGGGAGGGGAAGAAATTTTTGTTTTCTGTTTTGGAAGACTGTATTGCTGGAGGTCCCCTCAAATGATATTGAATTAAACAGTCAAAGCCTCTGTATCATAGAATCATAGTGATTATAGAATAAAGTGAATCAGAATGGACCCATCAGGTTAACAAGTCCAGCTCCTGGCCCTGGACAGGACAGGCAGGACACCCCAAGAGTCCACACCAAGTCCCTGACCACATTTTTTGAGCCCTGTCAGGCTGGTGCTGTGACCACTTCCCTGGGCAGCCTGCTCCAGTCCCTTGGGGTGAAAAACCTTTTCAAAGACAGCAGGTAAAACTAGAATGGTGAAGTTACTGGATGTTCAATATTAGAAAACCTATTGAGATTCAGTAGAATTAAACTTTTTGTCAGCATCTTCAACCTGTTGAAAAGGAGCAGGATAGTGTGCCAATCCTAATGTTAGGAGTACATTAGGGACTGGTTTCCTGACCCCTGCAAGCTTTTGCTTCACGTATCTCTATAAAATGCACTGATTTGGTCAATATCTAAATAGAAGATATTTGGCTTACAGAGGCTTCATTTCAGAGAATGATTAATTGTGCGAGGTCTCTTATTGGTGTTTGGTGTATAAAATATTGGCTTATGAAAACAACTCACCAACATGCACCCAGTACTGTTAAGCAGAATGTAGAACTGAGCTTAAAGAGCAATTCTTACAAAAAAACCTGTTTTGATTCTGGATGGGGTTTTGGTGGGAATTTTTATTGTGTTTTTGTTTGGTTTTGTTTTGTTTTGTTTTTTCTGAGTGGTCTTGTTTTAGCAATAAAGACATGGTAGAGAAGAAAACATAAATGGGGAGAAAAAAGAAAAGTGAGAAATGTGAAAAGTTGAGAAAATTGTGAAAGACATTGCTTGGATAGTCAAGCTGTTATAAAATATTCATAAAAGAGGAACTTGTCTGTTTCATTTGCCATGCCTTATGTTTCATAGTGATTTCCATTCCTGTGCGATCAAATTGTTTTCTTTAGATGACACAGAGCATCTGATTGAAGGAAAGGAAATGGAAAAAAAGTAGATTTTAGGCTGTAATAGAAGAGAGCCAGGATTATCCGCTTCACTCAGATAACTGCCAGCTGACACTGCTTGTAATTGCATAGAGGTCTGAATGTTGGAGCATTGGCTAGAATATTACAAGAAGCAAGATCTAGTGCAGGAAGGGGAAAAATATAACACAGACAATTTAATAACTTTGTTCTGTTTCTGTCCTAAAGAGGTATATGTAACTTTTTTTCTTCCCTATAAGAATAATTAAAATATATATTGTAACCTTGCACTATAGCTAATCTATCTCTTTTAGGTAGTTAGTGATTCCTGTTTAATGATAATATTACCTTTATGAAATAATATATAACATTACTTCTATGGATGCATTTTACAATTATATTTCTAATGTTAAACTGGTTTAATTACCAATTTTCATATACTCTTTACTAGCATATTTCAATGAATGAAAGTTTATGTGTCCACAAACAAAAACATATAAATATACACACACATTTAATTAAAAAAGCCCTTTACTTTTGGTCAACGAAGTGTGCTTGGGAAGTGAATAATGTATACGCAGTTTATTTGCAACTATTGCTAAGGTTGCAGTTTTAATTGTAATTCTTTATCAGACAGAATTATTGTAAGTTCAATTTGTATTTATAATATTTTAATCTGCTGACATGGACTCTAGTTAGATTCTATTATAGATTATATTTCCATAAAGTTTCTGTTATTAAACATAATAGTTTAGGGTTGGATTGTGGTTTTTTTCTTGGCTTTGGAACACTTAACTCCTTTTATGTTTTATGTGTCTAAAACCTGGATTGAGTCCTCATGTTTCAAACATTATTTGAAAACATTTCTGTCAGTTTCCAAAGATTTTTTAGCTTGTAAAAAATATTTACAAAAAAAAAAAAGTGTGTGAAAAATAATACTTTTTATATGATAAGCATACTACTTTCAATAGATAAGAGGATTTCTTATTTAACTGAAGACTTGGCCATCAGTAGCTAAGATATAGGATGAACTTACAGGTGTGTGCTAGTAGGAGTTGTGCCTCTAGGGTTCTTCTGTTCAGTTTCTTAAACAACCACTGAGGCAATAAAGTTCTCCAGTCTTCTTTACATTCTTTCTCTTTCTTCTTTTATCTTTTGTTAATCAATGCATGTGCCTTTTAAAGGAAAATTGCAAGAAAATTGGAAATCAAGGCAGTTTAATTTTCAGTTGTACTGGTAATGATAAAATGAACAACTTGTCTGAATCTTCTGTTTCTCTGTCAAGTGATTTTTTTTGGACACGTCAGGAGCATGGTCTGTATATCATCTTTCTGGTATCCTGTGGAAGAAGGTCCTGAACCCTTGAAAAGTAATAAAGTTGTGACTAATGGGTTGCTGGTAAGCAGACAGATTTCATGTAGGCAGCAAGGTCTAGAAGTGAAAAATTATGCTATAGTTTTCTGATTTTTCTTTCATGTCATAGACTTCTAATATTATTTTGGAACTTATGGTCATAGGATATCTCTAGCTTTGTTACTAAAACAAGCATTATAGTTTTTATTGTCAGTGGTACTAATAGCACATTTGAGAAGGAGGCTCAGAAGTTAGAGAGCTGAAAACACAAGTAATTACCTTATTACTCAAATTTATTAAAAAATAAAAGAAAGTCTACAATTTTTTTATACACTGATGTTAACCTTCAAAGATAGCTTTTCTCTCTTTTAAAAGGTTAATAATGTTCTTAATTTAACATTAACACATTTGCTACTCTTCTCTCCTTAGAATATTTTATAAGGATGAATTCTGTAATTTCTGTGACTTCAGCTGTACTAGAGATGTAGTTCTAGCTTTAAAATTAGAACCATAGCAATGTAGTCTTGTACTTTTCATTTGTTTGAAATTGCTCCTAGAGACAAGATACAATATGGGCTTTCATTTTGCATTTAGTCTTTTTCTCTGCCACAGAATTTGGAAAAGTATGTAAGGAAAGCTTACATACTTCCCTCTGAAAACAAATTCATATATCAGGCCAAATTATGAATTTCATCTACTTCATAATACAGCATTGCAAATATTGAAAATTTCTATTAAAAGAATCAATGAAAACAAAGACTTTTTTTTGAGGGACGAAATACACCTTTTTACCCCATTTATCATGACTGCCATTATTTTCTGAATTTAATACTGAGTCTGAATTAATATGTCTGAATTAATTTAATACTGAGTAGTATATTTCTGAATTTAATAGTGAGTACTAAAACCATAGTAGGATAGTGTGGTGTTATTAAAGTACCAGTCTTAGAGACTTTTTAATTTATTTTTTCCAGTAAACTGGACATTCTGAATTTTCAGTTGAGCTTAGTCTACTGTATCCTTTGACCTGCAGGTTTTATTCCTTTTCCTAGCTCAAAGAATCTCATTCAAGGTATCCTTCTGGTATTCAGAACATAAGATTTGCCCAGCTGCCCATTGAAAATGTTACCTTCTCTGATTTGATAAGAAGAGGTGTACATGTATCGGAGCCTACAGCACTCACTTTACCTATTTGTACAGGCCCATGAAATTCATGTTTGCAGCCTGGATTTTCTTTCAAGTTTCATAATATGTTGTCACCTTTGCACAACGTGGCAAGGAAAGAAGTTAACACATAAACTAAGTGCGTGGCACGAGGTACCTCGTGTTACTTAAAGGGAGCTATGCAGTCATACCTAGAGAAGGTCTTGGACTGTTTTGAGTGGTACCGACCCAGTAGTGACTGTGTCAATTGCTGGAGTTAAAGCAGAAGGCATGATCACTCGTGAAATGTTGAGTATCTGGATTTACTCAACAAAGAAGTAATCAGAATACCAGGAGAAAGAAAAGATCACCCCCACAGAAAAGTCACTAACGTCACCAAGTCTTCTGGCACAAGCCAGGTTTGTGCAGCATTCCTAAGTCTGATTCCAGCCTAATCCACTTGATCCTGGGCAGGGAAACGCACAGCCCAAACCTAACAGCTTCCCACAAGGCATTTCCACATGAATTCCTGAGTTCAGCTCAGGCAGGAAATCTCTGGCGTGTGTCAGCTCCCAGCCCTGCAGAGGCCGAGGGTCCCCAGGCACACGGCTGCCGTCCCAGCCAGCCCCAGAGCAGCTCCCAGCTGGGCTGGGGAGCAGGAGCTCCCTCTGTGACTCCCAGCCTGGCTGGCTCCATCGGGCTGCACATTTGGAGCACCCACCAAGTTCTCTGGGCTGCTTATTTCAGGAGAAAGCAGTGAAATATCTGTTTTGGTAGGGGTTTGGTGTGAAAGTAAAATGTAAAGTAATATTTACACTTTGAACACATATTTTTCCAGTAAAACCGGCAGAAAGCTGCTAACAAAAACCTGTTCAGTGAGGCTTTTATAAAAAAACTTTCTGCCTGCAAAGAAGATTCACTCCTATTTATAAACCCCCTTATCATTAAACTTTTTAGGATTTCTTTGATAAATTAATTATGATTTGAGAAAAATTAAACTATATTTCTTTAATATGGGGGTTTATTGCCTCTATCACTTCCTTAGAGTTTGATTTTGAGTGTATGATCAACCTATACTCATCCTGGAGAAAATGTGGAAGGTAATTCAGTGGATAACACGGAAGAAAAATGTTTTTGATGTTTAGTAAAATTTAGTAAGAGCTTTTTAAATAACAGTTGTCTGCAAATTCTTAAACATAAAACTAATCAACATGAAGGTTTTAGGGCAGTAATGCTATGGGTGTGTTTTCCTGTGGTGATATTTTAATCCATAATTTTTTTTGGCTATAAAATGTTGATAACCTATCTGTCATATCCTCAGAAATAATGACCTGTTTTTTTGAAGAGAAGTTTGTGCTTTCCTCAAAGTAGTAGCTAGCACTGTACTGAATTCAGATGTTCTGCTCTGTAAGGGAAAATCCTGTATATCATCATGCACACACATCAAGCGTATTTAAAAGCTTGTACGTCTTTGGCCATAAATTTTGCTACAATGCTCAAGTTCCTCATTTATTCTACAGTTTAAAATACAAGTCAGACACAGATATATTAATATCCATCTAAATATCTTTGAAGTTTTGTACTCATCTCCTCAGTTTTCTTTGAAGAATTATCCTGAAAGGAACTTTCTGAGAAGTTATTCACACTCACTTGTGGTGTGTAATTAATTTTCTCATTTGCCTGTACCTTTAAGTGAAACAATTTAAGCAGAACGACGTTTGCTGCCACTTTCATTGTTGTTCCTATTTGTGTAACAACAGGGGTTTAGAGATTGGTTATTTTGCTTTATGGAAGAGTTTAATGATCCTTTTTAAAATAAGATATGTGGCATTTTTTTTCCATGTTCAAAACAAACTCAAAATAATTATAACATTAAAAAGAATAACATTTGTATTCTCCTTTTTCTGAAAGTCATATCAAATTGAGATTTAAAAACAATCCATTAATTAAAAAGTCAAATTTGATCTCACTATGGTTTTTCTAATAAAAAGCTGAATGTTTAGGAACATTAAAAACACCATGGTTAAGAGCCGAGAAGTCAAACAAGCAATGAAGAATTCTTTCACAAAAGATATTTCTAAAACTTTCCTAACCTGTTTTCATCATTGTCATATTCCCCAACACCTCTTTTCTCCAAACTCAGTAATTGATCAATCATGGGTTTTAATTTTGAATTTTAAGAAATGTTTTTCTTTCCAAGCTGAACATTACTACTATGACCATTCCTGACACAACAGAACCCAATATAAAATTTCACCCCAGAAAAAGACAAAAGTGTTCTTAAAACTATCCGAAGAACTCTTATGTTGATGCTAGTGACCACAGGAAAGACTAAACAATCATGCCAATTTTGAAATTCAGCTCTTCAGAAAAAGTTTTTCAAAGTGGTTTTATTTTTCAACACCAGCGTTACTGGTTGTTTAGGTATAAAAATACTGTTGAAAAATATTGTGGTGAAAAAAATGTTGTGCACAGTAATTTTAGAGTGTATATTTAATTTCTTTCCTCTCATACTTTTCTAGCAACAGTGATTTCAGGTTGAGATTTCAAAGAAAATTTTGTTAATACTATGTTTTGGTACCAGAACGTAAAAGCATTTAACGTTCACGCAACGGTTTTGGACTAGAATATTACCAACACAGTATGATGTGAGCAAAACTTTTAAACCATTGCCCTTTAACTTGCCAACTGCCATATATATATATATTTTTTTTTTTTTGTGAAAATCTGTTTCAAGCAAAATTTGTGTGATTTCTACCAGTACTTCAAAGAAGATGAGGATTTTTTTTTTTTTTTTTTTTTTTTTTTTTTTTTTTTTTACATTTTTGAAGGATTGTAATGGCAAAAACTCCAAACTTGTAGTTACCTGAGGATGTATAAGATGTGGTATTCTTTCTGAAAACTTCTGAGGCAAGGGAGCTCTAAGCAAGTTAGGGATAGACTCTACACCTGTAAACAGTTGCTGAATTAAAGTGGCATACATAAGAGAAGCTTCTCCTTTTAAAACCTACCCACAGAATTTAGCAGAACACATAGAAACTGAAATTTTTGTATAATCCTGTAAGTGTCCTGGACATCATGGCATTATGTAGGATGGGGAGGATGGGGTTTGACTCTTTATTTTTAGCTCTGTATTAGCATGCTTTAATGCTTTGAAAATAAAACAAAGAAGTTGGGACTCAAGTAAATTATAATTAGGAAAAAAATTTCACAATAAGAGAACATGGAGGAAATCACTGTGGCTGGAGAGGCTTAGATTGGAATAAACTATAAAAGAATAGAGTGATGTAAGAGTACAAAATAAATTAGAGGGCAAAGACTGAGATTTTTCCTGCCATTGTAGTTTTCATAAAATTAAATGTATGGTGAATAAAAACCATGTAAGCAAGTAAACTCCGTGTTTGTCACATTGTGGTGGAAGATGAGATAAAGACTGGAAAGTGATGTCTTTCTTTGCTGAGGAAACTGAGTACTTCTGATGTGCATCCTGAATTCAGAGAATTTTTTTTCTTCTGAGTTAGAACAGAAAACCACTTGACACTCCACTAGGTAATTTCTGGCTGTCTACATCAGTAGAAAGTTGCTATTCATATTTCTTGCCCATTTTTAAAATTCCCCTGAAAGCCATGTACCGATTTTGTGTCCTCCAATAAATATGTTAAGTTCAGTGCAGTCCTACATAAGTCCTCTGCAAATCTTTAATGTCATAGCACACACATCCAGACATCTTTCCCTGACTTTAACATAGAAATTTCAGTTTCTAGAATACAGGGTATTTACTTATGGCTCTATATATCTGCTCACTTGAAGTCTCCCCAGTAGGGATAATTTTGTAGAATATGTTAGAAACAAAACAAAACAAAAACCCTCTCAGAACTTAAATCAATGCATTTGGCAACTAATTGAAGCATGCATGTAAAAATAGTGCATGCTGCAAACTTTGTAGTCCTTGGAGAGCTGTTTTTTAATTTTCATCACAAAATGTTAGGATTTTGATTTCCTTGGAGTGCAGATATCTTATGCAGACAACATTTTGAATCACTGATTAGCTGAGAGCAGAAAGAGTTTGGTTTATCCTTTTGTCATAAAAGTAATTTCTGTGATGGTGGGGGAAAGAAACATTTTGTACAAGAGTCTCTAGTGCTAAAGATGGCAACAAGAAAGCTAACACAAAAATATCTCAGGATTTACTGTCCAAGGAGACTTAACTTTTCAAGACTTCTAAAAATTTTGGGCTTTTATGACAATGGTCAGTGTCCCAATGATCATGGGATCATCTTCTTAGCCTGTCAAGATTCCTCTGGATGGCATCTCTTCCCTCTAGAGCATTAGCCACACTACTCAGCTTGACACCATCTGCAGCCTTCCTGAGTATGCACTCAATCCCACTGTCCACTTTCTGCCAAAGGTGTTAAATAATACTGATTCCAATATGGATCCCTGAGGCACATCACTCTTTGCTATTCTCCACCTGGACACCAAGCCATTGACTGAAATCTTTGAGTATGACCATCCAGCCAATTCCTCATCCACTGACAGCTCCACCCATCAAACCCATCTCTGCAGTTTGGAGACAAGAATGTTGTGTGGCACAGTAGGAAAGGCTTTGCACAAGTCCAGGTAGATGACACCAGTTGGTCTCCCCTATCCACAAATACTCTAAGCCCACCATAGAAAACCATCACATTTCAGAGGCGCAATTTGCCCTCAAACTGGTCTGTGGTTCTCTTTTTTGTGTTTTTTCGTTTTTATAAGACTATAGCAAGTCTCACCAAGGCAGCCTGTGAGGATAAAAATCTTTTCCACTCTAGATATAATTCTTCATTTCAGAGGAAGAAAAGCAAAACCAAGAAAGCTTTAGTTAAATTTATCATTGTGAAATTACATCCAATCAGAAATTTCAAATCTGAATTAAAAAATCAAAGCAATACAAGAAGTAAATATTTGTCTGAAGTACCTTAAAATGTGTGATGATAACATAGAATCATGAAATTGTTTAGGTTAAAAAAAGGACCTTTAAGATCATTGAGTCCAACCCCTAATGTAACACTGCCAAGTTCACCACTAAACTATGTCCTTAAGTGCCACACCTACACATCTTTCAGGTACCTCCAGGGGTGGTGACTCTACCACTTCCCAAGGCATCATGTTCAAATGTTCAATCACCCTTTCAAAGAAGAATTCAATTAATAATTAACCTTAATCTCCCCTGGTGCAACTTGAGGCCATTCCCTCTCATCCTGTCACTTGTTACTTGGGAGAAGAAACCAATGCCTTTCTTGCTACACCTCCTCTCAGGCACTTGTGGAGTGATAAGGTCTCCCTCGAGATTACTTTTCTCCAGACTAAACAACCCCAGTTCTGTCAGCTGCACCTCATAAGACTTGTGCTCCAGAACTTTCACCTGAATGTAACAGAAAAAGAGGACCACATGAGCTGGTAACTGATGCAGAGTAATACTATTTAAAACTAAGCCCCTGTGACCACAGCAATTTAAAAATTGGGAAACTATTATTGGTAGTTGAGGAATATAAAAAAAAGTGGTCAGAAATAATGAAATAAAGACTAAAAGCAGTGTAGGAAACCACATTGGCTTTGACAGTCTAGCTGCAGTGTAGAGTTGTCGCTTAATATTTAATCCAATAAAACTGATGCCAGTGGGATTTTGCTGTGAAGTTCAATGAATATGAAATAAAGTTCTAACTAAATCAGTTTAAAAATATAACCTCATTGTCTCTTTCCTTTCTTTAATGTTCTTTAAATATTTTGTGTTTTGAAAGCTGAACTATTACTCCTTAGTAGAAGCACCATATTCTTGTATTTCAAGAGGTCACCTTTGCAATTTATTAGTATTCAAAAAAGTTGTGTGAAACATTGTACTTAATTTATATGGATGGATGCCCAGTATATTCTAAAAACAAAAGGCATTCTACAAAGAACCATGCATTCAGCAGGTTTTCATAGTTTAAGAAAACCCATTCAAATGAGACAAAAGATACAAAAGATACAAATCAAATGCTGCATAAACTAGCTTTGAAATACGCATCAATTTAGACCCAATAACTTGCATTATTTAATAATATTAAGCTTACCAGAACATACTCCACTCTAACTTATGTGAGTAACTGACAGCTTATTCCCATCTCATATTAGCAAAACACAGGGTGGTTAAGATTTAAGTGCTTATTGATGCTTTACAGTTGCAGCTGTAGCATGCAGTAAAAATTATATATGACACTCTCTTTTAAAACATTCTGTCTTGGCAAAAAGCAGCAATCCCCTCCATATTTATATTTTATCCATGATAAGAAGACAGTAATCCTTTCTGGGCATGAGAAAGCATATAATTGAGCATGCTTAGGAATCCAAACTAGTGATGTTTAGGAATTAGTTCTTAAGGTTCAGTTCATTATGAAGCCATAAAGAGCAAAGACCAACTGTTACTCCAAATACGTGGTAATTCAAAACAGATGTTATAGTACCAGGGAGGACTGTACTTCAAATTTGTTTTAATTACTCTTGAGTGCACCTTCTAATGACAAATCTTGTTTTCTGCTCCTCATTCTGAGTAGAAGCCATACCACCTATCCACTTTTAAATGCATCATTAGGCTGAACTCTTACTGGTTCTAAAATCCGTTAGCCTGAGGCCAAATCAAAGGCCCATGAGCCTTCAAAAAATAAATGTGTGATGAAACAGCTTTTTCATCAGAGAATCAACCTAAGATTTTCCCACATAAAGTATGGCTTATTCATCCATCCCAAATTATATAACCTAGAGAAGAAAGAGGTTAAAACCAAAAAATACAGCATACTTGCCTGTCGTGCCTAAACTGAGATACTTCCTTGTGTGCTTTTGACAATTCATTTTAGACCAATTTATCCCATCTTCCTTGATTAGACTGACTTTGCCTTTCAATGGACTGCTTGCAGCTCAGCTGCGAGCAGGTGTCAGGCTGAGGTTTATTTCATGCCCTTCATGAAACAGCACAGCAATGTCATTCTTGACTTTTTTTTTTTTTTTTAAGAAATAAACTTTGCCTATTTCTTACCTTTCTCATTTGATTTAGTTTTTTATATTGAACCAGGGTGGTAACCTACAAGTAAATACATGTATGCAGCATTCATATCATCATGTGCTCAAAACTGTCAATCTCTACAGAAACATTTTAGTCTTTTCCTAGATATTTGAGCTATTTAGATTAAAAATAAAAGGAAACTAGGTCAAGAACATCTAAATTTAAATAGCTGAAATTATATATGCAGCTAATAATGGAAAATGACTGTTGACATCAGTGGAACTGCTATTACTGCTATTGGTAGGGATATTTCTTCCCCTGTCAAGATTAAGATTACTGTTTCATGGGAGAAAAATTTTAAAATAGTAAATTTTCCTAAACGCTGCAAATATATTGATTGGAACTAAATGAATTCAAATGAATTTAAACTCCATGACAAATGGAGTTCATTTTTTACAAACCAGAAATGATTTGATGTGATATGCTGGGTTTTTCACACTGAAGTCACTGACATCTCATAAGCATCATAATTAAATCATCAAATTGTTATGACCCGCCGGCACTGGTATTGGGATCAATAGTGTTTAATATCTTCAGCAATGATGCAGACACTGGGATCGAGTGCACTCTCAGCCAGTCTGCAGCTGACACTGAGCTGAGTGGTGTGGATGACATGTCTGAGGGACACGATGCCGTCCAGAGGGACCGGGACAACCACGAGAAGTGGCCCACGGGAACTTCATGAGGCCTGAGCCTGGGTCTGGGCAACCCCTGGTATCCATCCAGGCTGGGGATGAACAGAGGAGAGCTTTGCTGAGAAGGATTTGGGGGTGCTGTGGGTGAGAGGCAGCAATGTGCCCTTGCAGCCCAGAAAAACAAAAGTGTCCTGGGCTGTATCCAAAGCAGCGTGGGCAGCAGGTGAGGGAGGAGATTCTGCCCCTCTGCCCTACTCTGCTCTGCTGAGTCCCCACCTGCAGTGCTGCATCCAGCTCCAGGGTCTCCAGCCCAGGAAGGACATGGAGCTGTTGGAATGAATCCAGAGGAGGACACAAAAATGATCAGATGGCTGGAACATTTCTGCTGTGGAGACAGCCTGTTACAGATGGGATTGTTCATCCTGGAGAAGGCTGCAGAGAAACCACATTGCAGCTTTTAGTATTTAAAGGAGGCTTAAAAGGGGAGCAACTTTTTAGCAGGGGTAGTGCTAAAGGAGAAGGGATAATGTTTTTAAACCAAAAGAGGTTAGATTTAAACTAGATATAAGAAAGAAGGGGATTTTTTGCTATGAAGCTGGTAAAACTCTAGAACAAGTTGTCCAAAAAAGTAGTAAATGCTCCAAGGTCAGGTTGGACTAGGCTCTGAGCAACCTGATCTCTTTGGGGATGTCCCTGCTCATTGCCGAGGGATTGGACTAGAGATGACCTCTAAAGTTCCCTTCCAAGACAAAGTATTATATGTTTCTATGATTCTAGGATACTTAGAAATGCATGGATGAATAAAAACTCTTAACAAATTATGAAATTATTCTAAAATATTCTAAAGTAGAGCTGATATTTTGTTTTATTAATTTACAGTGATATTTGACAAAGTAGATTCAGAGCTAAACTTTTTTTTAAACGAAAACGTGAGCATAAAAAGAAACACAAATCATCAATACAAATCCTCAGAGTTTCACAATATCAAATGCAAATTTTGCTGATTGTGGAAAAATAATGTTTATATATACATAAGCAAATGTAATGCATATATTTATGCTGACCTTCATGTTATCTTATACAACTATTTCAGTTTTATTCTGAGAGTGGAATCCAGTGTATCTCTCATAACTCATTGTAAATCAAGAGATGTTTATTCACCTGGGAAACAGCTGTTCACAGCTCTTTGGCTTTTTTCTGAACTGCAGCTCCCATGAACCATAGCTATAACATCACAAACCCAGTGCTTCTGGTTTTCCCTTCATTCACAGAAAAGAAAACATTTTCTCTGGAGCAGATAAAAAAGAAGTGGAATTATTCTTTGACAAGCACTAATAATTGACTTATTTCATCATATTGTAAAGAAAGGAGATAGGGATTCCAGTCATGAAGGTTGCATTGTGTTTTGTTCCTTTGGCTTTCTGAGATATGGATTGATTTCTAGAGAAGCCATGCTGAATGCCTTTCTAACAGAGGACTGAAATGTGAGACAGCAAATATTACTTCAAGGAATACACTATTGAAACATATATTCTAACAGCTAATATATCAATAGTATATTACAAGATCACAGTTGTCTTGGGTTGGAGGACAGCAGTCAGTTTTGCTATTTCTAGGTCACAATTGTTTCCATTTATGTAAGTTTACAACAGCATCCTAGGAGACACCTTGACAGACTGACTTGACAAACTGCTCCATGGCATGGCCTGTCAAAATCAGCACAGACCCCGTGGGGCATGAAGAGACAAAGCTGAGGATTTCCACATGCCATCACTCAGCTGCTTCATGTCTGTGTTAGAATTTTCTCTTGCGTAACCCCAGCATCTGCAAAGTAAAGCACTTGAGTCCCACTACCTCTTACCAGCATTTCTACATTCCCACACTTGGGAACTTCCCTAACGATGATTTAAGAAAGTTCTGTCCATGCAGGGGTACCAAGGGATCCAAAATGTAAGAGGAAAAATGTGGAATGCAAAGACGCCCTTGATGTCTCTCTCCCCTTCAACTTCTTGAAGGGAAGGTCAGAAATGTGTGGGAATTTTTCTTTTTTCAACTTAAATATGCCATTTTCCACTTAGCAAGGGAACTATTTCAGTGATAATTGTTAGTAAATGAGGAAGTCTATGTGTAAATCATAAACATTCAAGAATATGAATGAAAATTATTTGGAAATATGCTAATTCACTTAAATACCAAATCAGGAATGTTTTGTCATTAAATATAAAATTATGTGCTTGTGTTGTACATAAAAGTAACACTGCTTTAACCCTTTCTATTTTTAATGTGTGATAATTTCATATATACCCTCCAGCAAGGAAGACTGTATGAGGTTTCAACCTAAAGAAGTGCATTAGTTGCTAGTTTCAGATCCATAAGGAGGAGAAAGAGGAAAAGGATGAGGAAGAGGAGGAAGAGGAGGAGCAGGACGATGATGTCCCTAGAGAAGACCTGGCACGACTGGAACAAGGCTGTATTTCCAGGAGAGAGCCACACTCTCCAATCCCTGTGGCAGCACCTTCCTGTGCCCAGGCACAGGCGGCGACTGTGCAGCTGATGGATAGCAGCAGATGGAGGCTGCTTTCACCAGTCGTGCCAGAGCTTGTGTCAGTGAAGAGAAGTTATACTAGAATGAAGGCTTAAAATGAAAGGAGATACATAATTAAAAAGTTGAGACTCCTTATCATCATGTCATTTTAACCTTGTTCCATTAGCAAAAATAAAATAAGTCACTCAAGACCAACTGTATTTGAAAGCATCTATTTTAAACTTGTTCCAAATTGCCTCTGAGCTTATAATAAGCTGTACTGGTTTTTACTGACAGTAATTTCTTTTTACTGTGCTTTCTGTGCTGGCATATTGTGATAATCCCTTGTGTATTGAGGTAGAGGACTACACTTAGAATGCGTTCTGATTGATGATAATGAAAATATATTTAAAAAGTTAATAAATATCCTATTGCCCCATTTTGGCTGTTACTCTTATATTCCGAATTATCACAGGCACTTAAAGAGATTGCTGCCCTGCAGACACACCAGAGGCAACTAAAAGAATTGAATAGCTTCTTGGAGCAGTATGAACGTTTTTGCTGCTTTCACACATGGCTGTCAGTAGGAAAAGCCATACAGCTTATTAGCAAAGAGACAGTTACTGTTCTTTGTGCTTTGGGCCTGGGAGCTCATCACAGCTCTGTGAAACAGTAAATATCAGATCTTGGCTTAGTTGTGGCTGCTAGAAATCTTTATAAATATTTTCAGGGTGGAAATTCTAGTGGATCTTGTTGGTAGACTATGTTTAAAGGCCCTCAAAATTATACCATAACTGGGAGGTAAAATGGTGCTTTATATCATGGCCTGAGCATTCTCCAACAGCTCCTCTCATGAAAACAACTGCAAGTTAGTTTTCAGAAACAAGCTGAATACACAGAACTCTTCTCTTAATTTTGACATGGTCCTCAGTGCAGATAAAAATTATAATGTACTTTGTTCTGTAAGGTGCTTGAACAGTACCTGTATAATTCAACAAATAAAAGGGCTATTAGATTTGAGATTTAAAATCAACAGGAGAGTTATGCCCGCACTGGGAGAGGGGTCAGGGTAGTTTGATTTTGGAGTTCACACAAGTAGGTAATCTTGAAGGACTGTATGACAAGCATTTTATTCAGCTTCCTTCTTGAAACACCTCCTGTTGCTCATCTTCCCAACAGTGAAAAATACCACCAAAAAACCCCCAACAAACCAGTCAAATAAAATGAGAAGGAAAAGAGTAGACCAAAACTGTTCATTCTATATCTATATCTAGGATGACAGAGCATCAGAAGATCCATTGCTCTGTCATTGAATTAAAACAGACTGTTGGATTTCTTTCAAACCACTTTCTAATTTCATTAAAGTAAGTTGTATGCTTTATATTGCTGATGCAGTCAGCATTGTTAGAGTAGTAGAATATAAATTCTCCAAGCCATTGATGGCATTTTTCTGATTCCATCTTAAAATTGGTTTACTTAATCACCTTTCACTTCTAGAAGTGTGGAAGGTAGGCTGTATTTGTGAAAATGAAGGAAGTGAAAGTGACTGAGAAAATTCAGTGAAAGTTATCCTCTTCCATAATTTTGATGAAAGTTCCCTGAAGTTGTCTGGAGCCTGCTATAAATACATGAAACTTCCATGCTTTATTTTTAAAATCTGTCCTCTAGATTTTCAAAAATTGAAATTCTCAGACTTTGCATTAAAAAAAAAAAAAAAAATCGATAAGGTCTGATTCATGGGACTTCTAAAAATAGTTTCAGTAAGGCAAAATTTGCTATCAGAAGCAACTTAACAAGCAAACATTATCGAGTTTTCCTAACTGTCACACAGAAGGATAAGTAGCTCTTCCTTATTGCTTGTAAAAGGTACGAAATTATCAGTCATCCTACAGCTGGCTTTGGTGCTTTGGATGAAACTAAATTTTTAACAACTTCTTTCTTGAAAAAGATAAAACCATATTCTTGCATAATTCAAATCACATGTAAGCTATTCCTCTTGGTACATTAGATCAAAAATCTTGGAGCTAGTAACAGTTATTAAAAAAAAATCATATTAACAACAGAATTATTTGTCTTTGGAGAGGAAATATTTTTACTTGTCAGATATTTTGCTCAAAGAACAAAAAACTTTGAACAAGATCATATTCAGCTTCTTGGCTAGAGAGAAATATTCAAAACTATTTAACATTATTATTAATAGGAACTAACCATTAGCTGATGAAATGTTGTGGAGTACAGGTGTAGTGTAGCAATGATGTCAACACCTCATTGCACTGGCACAGGTTTTCCACCTTGTTTCAGAGTCAAGAAAAACAGTTTCAGGTATTTATGGTGCCATCATGTGGAGATTTTGGAGCATTGAAGAGCTTGAATTAGAAGAGCTCTATTACAAGAAAAGGTAAGATGGACCCCAAAATAGTGCTGGTAAGCTTGAGCTATAAACAGGTGCTTGAACTTAAGAAATCCTAGCTCATTCCTGAGTCAAACTTCTGCTTGCCTGCCTGCCCTCAGGTATCTTCTCGTGACCGTCACACAGTCTACCAAAACTTATGCATTTAAGAACTTATTTCTTTAAAGAAAAAAATGCCTGTGAATTTATTTCCCAAACAGGAAAGAATATAATTTTGTCTCAAACTAATGTAGATGAAGAAAAACAATGACATAGTTAAATAAACATAGATACAAATTACATATATTCTTCAAAGCATTCATGCTTTTTCCTGGACAGGACAGGGTAGTCTGAGGTTAAAGTTATGCAGCAAAATGCAGACTGAAAGGTTTTCTGCAAGTATATTAAAAAGACTAGGTCAAAATTGCAAGTATCCAGGTTTACATAGATAGAGGGAAACTAGTATGCTTCTTTGTACATAATCTAAAGAAAATCAGAAAAATATTTATCTAGTAGTAATTTTAATGTCTTGGGGTTTTTTTTTCACTTTTTCAAGGAAAAAACTGTTTAATCTACCTAGGAAGAGACTGACCTAGGTCACTTCCCTAGATTCAAGAGGGAATATTATAATAACTCCTTTTAATTCTATATAGATTGGCCTGCACAAATGCAGTGATTCATTGTGTGAGTCTATTTATGCTCTTTTTTTTCGCTGCATAGGACAAGTGGTTCTTTATCAGTTCTTTTATGAGCATCCCATCAAATACCTCTATGCATGCATAATGATGCATTGTTTCCTAGACCTATTTATTTTATTATTATTTCTTGAGAGAAAAGGGAAAAAATGAGCCACTTAAACCTGCAATAGATATTTTCCCACTTTTCTGCTCAAGGCATTTCATTTTTCTAGTCTTTCTTTAGAGGACATAACACTTAGCCCTCTGCTGTTTCCAGTGAAGAAACCTTTTGGTTGCTAGAACTCATGCCTCAACCGCTGGTTATCAACATTTTAGATCTCAGTATGATTTTTTTTTTTTTTTTTTTTTGTAAGATAAAAAGTTGTCCTCCCATTTGCAGTCTAGGTTTGAGAATAAGAACTTTTTTTTTTTTTTTTTTTTTTTTTTTNGAAAAAAAAAATTTTTTTTTTTTTTTTTTTTTTTTTTTTTTTTTTTTTTAAGTGTGCCTGCTAGAAATTTATACAGGGAATCCAAATTTGGTGGTGGTGCTTTCCTGTAGCATGCTTACACTAATGATAAAAATTAAAAAACCCCCGACTAATCTGCTTAAGAGGTAATCTGGATGATTTCTAGGCATGTATCTTGTGATTTCATATGATTGTGGAAAAGAAAACCCTGTTTTTATTATCAAATATTTAATTTACCCATTTTGGTTTTTAAAGAGTGATCAAGTATTTAGTTTATAGATATAGTTTCGAAAGTTCAATTATTAAGGTTTAGACCATGTGAAAAATGTTGGTAACTAAAATATGTTATCAGGAGATGAAGATTTATGTAAGAGGATGACAGGCAATAATTTTACCTTTCTGAATTTTTTATAAAGTTTTGATGGAATGGTAGATGGGCCTTAAGGGGACTCTACAGGTACTTCTGTATGTCTTACTGCAAATATTTTTTTGCATCAATCTCCAGTTTCTCTTTTTCTCCAGGGTGTTAATTTTGAAACTTGTAGCCAAAATGCTGAGATAAGAGGTAGTATAGTATGTGGCATTAGAAAATTATTGTTGCCTTGTGAAGGCAGCTTAGGAAAGGGAGGAATTGTATACAGGCAAAAATAAGTGCAGTAGATAAATTGTGAAGTAAACTGGCTAAGAAAGTACAGGTGATCAGGAAGAAAAAGGAAAGTATGTGAAATTAATAAACCCAACAAGACTGTGGGTTTGGGAAGGATCCTTTGCAAGTAGGTAACAAGTTCTACTTGGGCTACATCTCAAAATCCTGAACTTGCCAATTTTTTCCCCAGTACACATTATTCTTACATAGAAAGAGAAATGAGGATTGATTCTAATGGGTCTCTAAGAAATTACGTAGAAAAATTATTGTAAAATTGCTGGCTAGCCTCTGGTAACAAGGAGAATTGGGAATCTGGGTAACTGTAGTACTTCATGAATTGTAGTGCAGTTACTGGCTTGTGTGACTTTATGTTTGTAGGGTTAGCATCCTGGTAAAAATATGGGATTTGTAATGGTTTGTAGTCAGCTGGAGAAGGCACTGTAACCAGTATGTTTTCTGGCAGTCTGAGACTTGAGGAGGGAAGGCAGTTTCTTTTTGACCTTAATTCATGTACTGATAAAATTAACTTTGGACAGAAAAATGTTTTGCCTTTCAAATTAGATTTGCACACTCAGATTTGCATCAGCAACCCAGTTACAAATGCAATGATGAGACACTTCCAAACTTGCCTTAAAATATCCAGTCAAATTTCAGCCCAAGTCAGTGTCTCTTTCAAGCCACAGAAGAAAGATTTAGTAGGTTTTTGACACTATCTGGAAACTGAGAAAGTTCTTGAAAAAATATAGGGAGAAGCAGGGAAGAGTCCCTTTTTCAGGAAATTAGAATTAATTTCCTAGAAGGTTGTTAATGCTAAATTATATTTATTTTGTCAGTGCTTTTGATTACTAGTGCTAGTAACTAACAACTGCTAGTGATAAAGCTCTTAACCTAAATGGTTTATAAACCATCAGCTTTACTGAATTTGGATAGACAAATAGAAAAAAAAAAAAAAATGGGAGACAAAGGTGTTAAGAGCAGTTTAAATATTCCTGTTACACTTTGATGTTTATATTGTGTTAGTACATGCACAGTTGCAGATGGCAGTGGCATGAACATGTACACAGAGAGATGGTCATACCTACAGGGTTGAAAGTCAAAAATATGAAAGCAGGACCTTAATGAAAAAAAAAAAAAAAAAAAAAAAAAGGAGGGCCAAAAAAAAATTAAAAAATCT
>VZSE01003765.1:401448-411728 GCA_013398275.1 Promerops cafer | reverse complement strand
AAAAAAAAAAAAAAAAAAGATATAAGGAGAGCCAAGAAAAAGTTAACAAATCTGGTTAATAGGACATATGACGGTGAAGGTAAATAAATAGTGTTATACATGTCAATAAGGTTGACAGACTTTACAGCTAACATATTCCAGATTTTCTCTGTTTTGGAGGAGAGGGAAAAATAAAAGAAACAACAAACAAACAAACCAAACCTCAAACAAGTTGTTGAGTACGTAAGCAAAACAAATACCTTTTTAAAGAAAGATTTATTGTTTAAGTTAAAATTGTGACTGAGCAGTCTGTCAGAGGCTGCCAGAAAGGTTCATCCCAGTCATACCTAGTGAAATTCAGAATTACTGCTGAAGGTTGTGGGACTATTCTGGGCTCAGAGCACAAAGAAGTCAGAGATTACAGAAATATATACTGTGATAAGCAGAATTTTTACAGCACTAATGCTCTTGATAATGGGAAAGTAACAGCAAAATGATAATAAAATCACTGTAAAAACCAAGAACTAATGTGGGGTTTTTCACTTCCTTTAAGGCAAATCTAGGGAGAAACTGAAATACTAGTAAGTGGAGGTGTTTCCAGGATTGTTATTACAATTAATCTTGGTTACTTATGGGGCACAATGTGAATGCATGAGTCTGCTTTCTGACACAGCACAAATTATGTACAGCTTGACTTGCAGAAATGGATCATCATTGTGGGCAAGAAGAGAGCACTAAGGAGGCCCTTAACCAACATAATTTTTCAGTTGCAAACTAGTCCTTGATAAAATTTGCCAATCCTATTGAGAGCTGTAGACTGATTTCTTACATTACTGGAATTAAGAAGTGTGAAAATAAAATTGATTTTTAAAAAATTTTCCTTGTTACACAGCATTTCTCAGTACTATTTTTTTACCCTAGGCTTTCTTTTCACAGAAATATCATTTAATAGGCATTTCATGCTTGGTTTAGTAATAGGTCTCATCTCTATTCCCTAAATAATTATTTAAAAAATTCTCAAGTTTGACAGAGATATAAAAGGAGTGTTCTATTCTTCATAATTCTCCACCTATGTTCTTACCATAAAACAGCATTTAATTGTGCCTTTTGAGGTTTTAGCTCTTTTTTAAATCTCAAGAGACTGTTACCAAGTTAAAAGTGTCTTCTCATATTTGTCATAATAAAAAAATATGTATCAAAAGCAACAACAACTTATTTTGTAAGACTGTTCATGGATGAAAGGAGTGTGATAAGTCATAATCATAGAATCACAATGGTGTCTGCTACAGGCCAGAATCTGGCAGTGGTCAGCACTGTGTATACTTGCTCATAAAGCCCTAAATACCTTAAAAATTCCATGGAACAAATTGAAAGAAAGCTATGAGAGAACAATTTTCAGTATGAAGAACTGAGAAAGGGCAGAACTTGCTAAGGGCTCCAATGTAAGATTGTAGTGGTTGGACTATATTGAGTGACACCAGTGACATCCTTCTGAAGGTAATAAGATCAAAAGCACCTCTGCTATTCATACTTACCATCTAACATAAAATGTGATTCTTTTATTCTCTGCCCAAACCTTGAGTTTCCTGATTTAATTTTGTATTGTCTCACAGCAAGGGACTAACGGTGAATTTTCCTTATGTGAATGTAGATAATTAGTTCTCACGATATATCTTCCGATAATCTTGAAAGGATTTTTTTCACCTTTGGGTTTCTTTCTTTATGTGCCAATAACATTATATAATCAAAATTAGCAAACTAGTGTACTTAGCATGAAATAACTCCTCTACTTTGTGTTTACCTCCTGTAGTGAATTCTATTATGAAGCTGTCATTTACTGCCTTCCTGTGGCATAAAGAAACCCTTTCTGACTCAGCAGTATCCAAAGATCCTCTGTTTTTTTCAGGACTGAGTAGTGCCTGTCTTAGATCTCACAATAATATAAACTGGTGGAGGGGAAAAAATCAACCTTTGAAGGAGAAAAGGCCAAATAGTTTGGTAATAGGATGCTTCTGAACACAGGCAGAGAGGTTGGTGTTGTTAAAACAATTGACAGAGGGGAAGATATATTAATGATTATAATGCAGATGACAAGTGCAAAAGTGCAAAATAAATATTGCTTGTGCAGAGGTTTGCAGCCTATCCATGGGACTCATGATTCTAGTAACACAGCTAGACCTTCACTGCCTGATAGCTCAGTCTTAATGTTCAAAGATGTAATTTCTGTGAAGTGGGGAATAACATCTGGAAAGATGTTAAGGAACTGTTCTTATCTGTAAACACATACAAAAAGGACTGTCCTAAATAGAACAATTTGTGTTTTTCCCAAATACGTGTAGACAATGGAATGTAGATTAAGTCTTTATGACAATGTTTTGTTTTCCTGTCTAATTTTTCTGACTATGAAGATGCATGATAATGTTTGCCTAAAAATAAATGTTTGCTCTCACAGACGTTTTTTTTTTTGTGTTAAAAAATATCAATGAACTGGTATCAAGTTCTGTTACACAAGCTGGTCTTTAATTTGCATTGTATTTTCAAGGAGTCACTTAAAGCAAAACATTGCCAGCTGGAAGTACATTTTAATGTAACTTACTATTCACTCTTGCAGTCATTCTTTTTATTCCAGATTGTACCTCATAATGTTATACCAACATTATAATTGAAAAATCTAATGGAAACAATTAGCATCAGAAATGTTTCATGCGTAATATGTACTTGTATTGGTACAGATTGTGGTATAACTTCTTAAAGGAGAACAAAAATATTTTTACCTCTGCCCAAATGTGGGATTTCAACAAAGAGGTATGGCAGTGCTTTGGAAAAAAAATCATTTTGAGTAATCAATCCTTCCTATTCTCTTATGCTCATTTACATCTCCTGCTTTACTTAAAACATAAAACTTGCAATTCTTTTGATTCTTCAAGAATTTATTCACATCTGGAGGCTGACAAGTTAAGCAAGTAAGCAAAGGCTAAGTAAGCAAAGGCTAGATCTAAAGGGACTTTAAAGCTTGACTACGTGCCACCAGCTTAAACTAGCATTTCTGGTTTTAACTATGCATCACAGTATGAGAGTCACCTTATGATTTCATCACTGTAAACTTTAATCCTAGTCACAAGGGTCACTGAATGATAGAATGAATCATAAAATGGTTTGGCACTAAAGGAACCTTCAAACATCACCTAATTCCAGCCCCTTGCTGTGGGCAGTGACATCTTGCACTCCACCAAATTGCTCAGGGCTCCACCCAACCTGCCTTGACCACTTTCAGGGATGCATTGACTTCTCTGGGCAACCTGTTCCAGTTCCTCACCACCTCCTGAGTAAAGAGTTTCCTTCTAACATCTAACTCAAATCTTTTCTCTTTCAGTTTAAAGCCATTCCCACTTGTCCTATCACCACATGCCCACGTAAAAAGTCTCTCTCCAGTTCTTTTTTAGGCCCCTACTGCAAGGTTGTTATGAGGTCTTCCCAGAGCCTTCTCTTCTTCAGGCTGAACAACCCCAACTACCTCAGCCTATCTTCCTAGGAGAGGTGCTCCAGTCCTCTGATCACCTTGCCTTAAGTGGAACACTATTAGTACTGAAAGCAATAATGAGGAGCAATTGTTCTGGACTTACTTAATCTGGTTGTAACCTCTGTGCTTCTGCTTAGAATAACTGCAAAGCACTTCAAGTCAGCATGCTATAGCATCTATCCTGTCCAGAATGATGAAAAAATTCAAGTGATCAGTGCTGAGAAGAACAGGTCCAGAAAACAAGAAACAGGCCTGCAAAACTCCTTGTTAGCAGCCTTTTACAGTGAACTTCATTTTCCAGCAAGAGTGTTTTGCTGAAGATTGAATGGTGTATTGATATTAGTATAAAATAGATTAGAGAGAAGATTTATCCATAATTTGAGTCCCTCTCTTAGAGAAAATGCAAGTAAACTGGTGGATTCAGAGAAAAATATCTCTACAGGGTGGCAAAGAAATATCTGCTGTAGCTACTTACCTGAAATATCTTTTCCCAGTGGCCCAATTAACTTTATTTTCACCATCAGAAAAGGTTTTTGTGCTCTGAATTATACAGTGGCCTTGTTTATATCACAAACTCCAAAATAAGGTGACAATTCTATCATGTATTTCATGTAAAACATTTCAAAGAAGAAACTTGAAGCTGTAAAAGTAGAGGCATTTAGAAAATATGCATTGTGTATTTGGTGTCTTTTAAAAAGTGACTTATAATGTGTAATTTTTCTTGAATTCATATATTTTGAGGGAAGTTGAAGAGGCTATAAAATGCAAATGTAAAATTAATTTGTTTTGCAGTTATCTATTTTTAGAAAGCAGAGCAGCCTCCACAATTACTTCTCTCTAAATGAAGGGAAAAAAAAAAAAAAAAAAAAGAAAAGCCTGCCATCTCTATGGAGCATTATGATTTCCAGCTGTGTCATTTGATTTTTGGCAGCAGGATTTCCTGAAAACAGCAAAATAAACCAAAACCTTTTTTTTTTTTTGGTGATGGCCAAGTGCTTTAGTAATCATTTGTGTCTAATTCCTGATCATATTTCAGAGTGGAGTTTTTTCGCTGTACTCAAAATCAGTGGCACTTGAATGGGTTGGGTGGAAGACTGGGACAACTGGAAAGTTTCATGAATGAAACAGAGAACTGTCTGGCTTCCCTGTGGTGGAACAGCTAGAGGAAATAGCTTTGAGGAGATACACCTTAGAGTACTCTTTTAGTCAAGTACATCCTTATTTGCCTTGATGTTAGGTTGCTTAACACCAGACTTTGTAGGTGCCTGGGAGTAATGAAAAGCTTCAGCAGACTTAAAACAGGGTGCAAAATTCAAAAACCCCTGGAAAGAATAGCATGGCAAGATTTTCACTCAAGTTATACTCAGAGAACTTTATCTCAGAGAAAGAGATGATCCAAGTACCTCTGCAGATCGCAAATCAAATGCAAATTAAATAAAGTGAATAAAAATAACTGTTTCTCAGCTTATGTTATTTTGCTTCAGAACAATTTTTCTAGGGGAAGCCATGAATGAGGCCACTGTGAGAAGTCCAAAGCTGAATTTGTGACTTGGCATGCAAACAAAAAGCTGGATCTGACAACAATCAGGTATTTACCATTTAGCTTTTCAGTCCTGTTGGTGGGCTTGCCCAAGAGAGCCATCAGACAAGTAATGACTTTAAAATAACTGGAGATCTTAGAGATTCAAAACCTAAGATTCAGAACCTGCAATGGTTCTTTTCAGCCATCTTTCCCACCATTTTACTCTTTAACCTGCTGCGTACTCTGGTCTTGCAAATATTTAGGTTGGCCTTTTTTGCATTCTACTTGAAATTTTCCCAAGATTGTCTAAACTAAATAATTTTTATTTTATGACAAAATAACAATAAAAAAGTCACAGAGATTTATTGACTTTAGTGCTTGCATGCAAAGTAATCCATACTGGAAAAAATACTGCATTCTATGATAAAAATTCGTATGTTAGACAGTAAGGTGCCATCATGAAGATTTTGTTATGTCATGTTGCACAACACCCAGAGAAAAACTAGTTGAAGTTTCAACAAATAATATAGGCATGGTAAGTTGTTAAAATAAACTAAGGTGTTTAAAGTGACAGTTTGCACTTAGGATTTATATTCAAGGAGACATTGGTAACTCAGCTAGATGAGATTCTGCAAGAATATATTGCTTTGATATAATTTTTTAATATTTTTGGCAAACACCATAGGGCTTCAACATAAAGAACAGTACAAATCCAATACCACATTTGTGTCATTTGAATGATCTTGTTATCCATAAATTGAAACCATAATCACATTAAAATGTGCTTCACAGTAAGTTGATAAAACTAATAAGGTCCATCTGAAGGAAAAAAAGCCCTTCTGCCATTGGACACAAAAAGATTTTAGAAAATACCTTGTGTTATTTGTAGATATTTTACCATCACCTTACAGATTTGCTGAAGTCATTCACAAAGATCTATTCAATGCCTCTAATTTATGTGAATGTTGTTAATATAAAAACTTGGCTTTTAGCCAGTATTCCTTCCTTCTTTACTTGAACACAATACCATCATCTCAAAAACTCTGTAACAAGCTAAAAGATTTAAATATTATTATGAAATACTGCATTTGTTGGTTTCTTTAAAAGTTTCAGAACTGATTTTAAAGATATAGTGATAGCTGTTTCCTGAGAAATATATGACCTGGTGGCTGAGGTGAGCTGCAATTGCTCTGGTTTCTTTTGGCTGCCTGCAGCTCCCCTTGGGCTATCACAGCCCTTCTGTGCTCACATGTAACCATCTCAGAACATGCCTCACCTGAGAGAGGAAGAGGTACTTGAGGAAGGCAATATAAAATGCATGACTATTAGTAGTTTATTATGAATTAATTTTTTATTTTTTGAATTTTTTAATTCATTGCATGAATCTTCTATGTTTCCCAGTTTAAAAAAAAAAAAAAAAATGTTGAGAACACCTAAGGACTTCTGAGTTCACATGAATTTTTTTCTTTGTATAATCAATCTGAAGAAAGATTATAGTAAAAATTATAGTCAGACCTATGGAGCTAAGCAGGCATTAGTGCAAAAAAAGACCAGAAGTGCTTACGTGGCATAGGCACTGCTGAAAGGTTCAGCACATGATCTTGTTTGACTTACAAGAAAAAAGAGAAACAAAGTTAGTAACAATGTTTAAATGCTTATCTAAAAAGCATTTTGAATTTGAAAGTGTCTAAGACTAGGGTAAATTTCTGAAACATTTCTACATTTCTGATATTAAGGTGATGCCAGAACACTAAGGCTCTTGGGGAAAATGTTTAATAAGGCATTATTTTCAAATATTCATCTGTAATTTGCCTGGTATGTACTTATCGTTTGAAGAGTTGCTACATCATTTGGAGTCTAATTTTAATCACTGAAGTATGAAATGGGAGAATTTTAATCCTGCTTTAAGTGCTCATTTCAGTACAGCATTAAATGTAGTGTTGCTACTGATACCTCTGTAATATATCTGACAAAAGCAGCTTGGACAAGTTGGATCAATCAACTACTTCAAACTCAATTATTATTTTTTTTTCAACCATCTTTTCTTATACTTCATGGGAATCCAGTGGATTTTTCATGACTTAGCTTAAAATGAATAGTAGAAAATGGGTCATGGTTCAAATATAATAAGAGGATGAAAAAGTAATTAACCCAATATATGTGTGTGAAACAGCACCAAGAAAGTAAAAGGTTATGTATGACTTGGTGTTTTCCATTTAATCATCTTGGGTTGTTTTTTGTGATTTTTTTTTTTTTTAGAGGAGGGGTGTTGGGTGGTGGGTTGGTTGTTTTTGTAGTTTTTTTTCTTGGTTGGGGGTTTTCTTTCGTTGGTTTTTTTGTTGTTTTTTTTTTTGTGGTTTGTTTTGTTTTGTGTTTTTGTTTGTTTTTCCCTGAGTCTCAGACTAGGGTTTGAATTTTTAAACTATTTTCTTTTTTTTGTCTATGCATGGATGTGTTTGTTTTTCTAGCAAGTGTTTTTCTTGTTCCTTTTCGAACAAAGGGGAAAGGAGGCCTTCTTTGAAACGAGGAAGTAAATAGCAGAAAATAGAAGAAAATAAAAAAACTCTGCTAGCTTTTATGCTTGTTTTTACCAGATTAGAAGCATCCATAACACTCTCTAAGCTCAGACATACATATACTTACACTGTGCTCCTATAGACACAATGAATTATATGCCAGAGAAAAATGATACAAAATTCTAACTTTCACCTGTAAATTTAATGTGTTTGAAAGCATAACATGAATTGGTTTTCTTATAGAATTCCTTTTTTTCCTAATGATGTCTATAAGACATGTGGTAGGTAAATCTGAAGTCTGCTGCACTGAATTTTTCTGACTATGTAATTACATGAAGCTTAGAGGGAAAAAAAAGAACTCTATTATGAAAGTATGGACGACTCATGCTGATATAAGGGGTTTTATTGCCGCAACAACAAATGGTTCTCAGGTAGGGATTAATTCCTCTGTATGCTTCCTGACTAAATAACTACTGATGTCTAAGGCATTGAAAGATTTTGAGAGCCTCTATGCTGCAAGATGCTGGCTCATTTCTACCTACTCTGACAAAAGCTTCAGAAAATGGGACTTCTCACTGGCACTTGGGAAGGCACACTAATCACACTGTGAGTTTCTGTAAGCCAAGGATACAACAGAGGAAGATTAGCTTCTGTCTAGCACATTAAAACTGCAAATAATATTCAAAAACCTGTCCCTGCCCTCGTGTGCTTTGCCATATAAAATCTGCCTCACAGCTTCTTACCTGCTTGAAATGGTTGAAGGGAAGGTGAAAAAGCAGAAAAGAAATAGAAGTTGAAAAGACACTGTTTGGTCTCAGTTTTGTAGTCATTTGACATCTGAAAAACCCTCACCATGTGGGAGGTCTTTTTAATTTTAGTCATCAAATTCTTTCATATAAACTTGTGTGTATGTATTTTAGAATCAAGGTTGTAATATCCAGGGAAGATCTGCCATGACTACAGCAGTTAGCATAAAGTAGCACTTGCTGATAGTTGTGCATCCTTCTCTTCCTCTTCTTGATCCAGCATGTGCCCTTTGTTCCAGGAAGGCCAAAGGCACCTGGCCTGGATCAGCAATAGTGTGGCAGCAGGACCAGGGCAGGGATTGTTCCCCTGTACTCGGCACTGGTGAGGCCACACCTCAAATCCTGTGTCCAGTTTTGGGCCTCTCACTACAAGAAAGGCATTGAGGGGCTGGAGAGGGTCCAGAGAAGGGCAGCAGAGCTGGGGAAGGCTCTGGAGCACAGGTCTGATGAGGAGCAGCTGAGGGAGCTGGGGGTGTTCAGTCTGGAGAAAGGCTCAGAGCAGACCTCCCTGCCCTCTGCCTGAAAGGAGGTTATAGCAAAGACAGGAATCAGCCTTTTCTCCCTGGGAACTAGAGACAGGACAAGACAAAATGGCCTCAAGCTGCACCAGGGGAGGTTCAGGCTGGACATGAGAATTCCTTCACTGAAAGGGTAGTCAAGCACTGGAATGGACTGCCCAGGAAAGTAATGGAGTCACTGCCACTGGAGGTGTTCAAGAAATGTCTGGATGTGGCACTTACTGCTGTGGCCTAATTTACAAGTTTTACGGAGTCTAGTTGATTGGTCAGGATTTGGGCTCCATGATCATGGTGGTTTTTCCAACCTTTAAAGTTTCTATAATTCTATGATTTTGCCTTGTCAGATTCCGTTCTCCCTGGAGGAGGCCTTAGCAAACCCCCAAAGTGGCAAAGCTAGACTATAAACATTAATAAAAATGTATGATACCAAGAACAGAACTCAGTAAGGAAAAATACACTTTAAAGTGAATTGAAAGAAATTTGGGAAGAAAAATAAAAGTGAAACACAAGTATTGTTTATGTCTGCTGAACTTTAACTACCAGCATAGTACAGTGGCAGTGGTTTCAATGAATATATTCAGGGCAGGTAGCTCGGAGTGCAGCTGCAGAGCGAGCAGCAGGCTGAGCTCTGGGGGACAGGAGCATGAGGAAAGGGGCTGTGAAGGGGTGATGACACTTTGCATAACAAATGGCCCAGGACCTGCGGCCCAGCCAGGTGAGGGACACCCAGAGGCACAGCAGGAGCCACCGACCCCCAGACTTTCCAGCATTTAGACTGTGAGGGAGTAAAACCTCGGGGTTTCTTTCGGTCAATGTCCCTCCTCAGAGGCACCCAGCTCGAGCTGTCATTTTTTTCCTGCACCATGATTAGATTATTTTAAGGATCGAGGTGTCTGAGACTCTGATCTGGGAAAACTGGGGTCGAGCTCGTAAGGAAACCTTGTCTGACTGGGCGTGTGGTCTGTGCAGCTGGGAAGGGTGCTTGGTCCCGGGTCAGGTGGTGAGAGAATGGCTCTCAGAGTGGCACCTGGATGGTCAGAATGGGATCTAGTGGGAGTAGTCTGGCTTTTCTTTTCCTTACATGAATATGGTCATGGCACAGTGGCTCATCCAATATCTAAAATGTCTTTTTAGTATGTAGGGGAAAAAAGCATGATCAGAGTTATTTCACAAAAAAGGTGTTTCACTGATTTGTTTTACTGGATTTATAAATCAATGCTTGGGGGTCTTAAACATTAATTGACCTTATCTCTATAGATACTCTTACTGCCCTTTGAGAATCCTGACATATATATCTGCAGTACTTCATCTGATGTGTGAGAGAAGTGTCATTTTTAATGAATTCCTATAAGGCATATACATCATACATGACTTTGTTTTGCACAACTGCCTGTTTTCTGCTTTCTTTTTTTTTTTTTT
>VZSE01003765.1:370818-394077 GCA_013398275.1 Promerops cafer | reverse complement strand
TCCTTCCTTCCTTCCTTCCTTCCTTCCTTCCTCATTTTAAAAATCTCTTCTGAGGAAACAGAAAACCAATCTCCTGAGGATGAAGTCTGTGAGAATTTTGGGATTAATATTTACATACCTTATCCTGTTTATTTCCTTTATTAAATGTGTGAAATAATACAGCATGTGCCATACAGTGAGGTTTAATCACATTATTTCCCACATACTATACAGTGGATGTGTTTTAGTTTTTGATTTTATTTCCTTACCTGTCCCTCTGGGTGAGGGGTGCATTAAAGAACAGATTTGCAATTGCCATTTAAGGAGGCATATAAACTTACCCTAGATTTTCTTTTTCGTGTCTTGCTGCTAGTAGGTCTGTGTATCATGATATGATTTTTTTCTAAATAAAAGTAATCCTCCAGAAAAGTGTTGGCCTCAATTTCAAAAGTTAGCTGAAAGAAAAAGATATTTATGTCAAAATCCTACACATCAGGGTCNAAATAAAAGTAATCCTCCAGAAAAGTGTTGGCCTCAATTTCAAAAGTTAGCTGAAAGAAAAAGATATTTATGTCAAAATCCTTCACATCAGGGTCATTTATATTAATCAGCCTTTTCTAAAAGGCTATAATCTCTAAAAGGCTATAATCTCTAAAAGGCTATAATTTCTAAAAGGCTATAAAGTAAAGCTATAATCTTTTTTACATGTTGGTGAAAGACTTTGTTTTCTATGGTTAAGCTACAAAAAGAATTAAACCTTTTCCTTGGGTAAATTTATTGTCATTAAAGATCAAGCCTTAGAGGACAGTAGTAATTAAGCTGCTGATGACCAGTGTAAGAACTAAGTTTACTTACACTGCAACATAGCAGTGCAGAACACATTTCTCAACTGGAGACAATTTTACTCTCAAAGACAATTTTCTCTTGATATTAAGAAGACTGTGTTGAGAAGAAGCTCGATAAATACTATTTCTTACTCTGTTGGCAAACCCAAGTGTGAAATGAGACTCAAGTGTCAAATGAGAGACACGTAGGGCTTCTCCTACTGTTTGGCTAATGTGCCGAGAAATACCATGTGAACGGCCATCCTGAGCTGCTGAGTGGCACTAATTTATTGCTGTAAAATGGGACAATGAATGGCAGTACTCACGAAACCCCGGGGAAGGTGTGGGAAAAAATGAATGAGGGGTTGCTGTAACTGCTCTGACTGCTTTGAGAGGCTGAGCTCATCTGGAAAGGGGAAGTAGAAGTTATGTGTTACTTGGAGATGCCCGCGCTGACAGTTGAGAGCTTTGTAGCTTTCCAGGCTGGAAGCTGTGAGGCCTCATTAGCACAGAGCTGCTCCCAACCTGAAGTACAAAACTTAACAGCTTGTGCACTACTGTGCTAATATTGGGCTGTTTCATGGCCAGTCAGTGCAGGCCAAGTAACGTGAGCCAACCTTATCCTGCCTTATAAATATATGTAAGCTGTCTTTTTCTTAGTCAAGCTAGTAATGGAATAAGTACAGGGAGAAAAAAAAAAAAAAAACAAGGCAAACCAAAACCAAAAAAATCTAAACCAAACAAAACCCCCAAACCAACCAAATAAAACTCCCCCAAAAGAGACAAACAAACAAACAAAAAAGTATAGGTGTATATTTGTATATGTTGTTTTGTTTTTTTCTCCTGGCTTCTTAGAGAGTCCTGGTAGGGTATTGTTCTCCTGCTGTATCCCTAGCTCAGGCAGTTAACCTGATGTCTGAACATGGACTGAAGACAGTAGAATGACCCAAGTACTTTTATCCAGAGGCATAAAAGCTGTAGGAAGTCCAAGCAAAATATATAACTTGATTATCACAAGGGAACTTGTATCCAGGCTAAATTTCCTTCCCACTGTTTCAATTGCTTAGAAATTCAGAAGTCAGTGTTGCAGTTTTAGGCTCTTCTATATCTTCTTCTATCTGTCTCCAGAAATTGCAGTCCTCTCCAGAAAGAGAGGGACCTTAAGTTTAACACATCCTAAAGCAGTCAAACATGTTCACTCGTGAACTTTGTGTTGGAAAATTTTCTAAATTGATATGTATTATTTACCCCAGAAGGAAAGTACAGGGGGATAATATGAACTATTGGAGGAATTCACTTGTTTGCTATTGTATTCACATGAAAAAACTTGAATGCTGAGGAACAGACTAAACAAGGAGCGATATAAGCACTTTTGTTAATGAAAAGCATATGAAACTTTCTTAAATATGTTGTTTTTTCATACGTTTTTTCAGCCTTTCAGGATTATCCAGTCTTGGTTCCTTCTCATAATCTTGACATACCCTTTTTTCTACTTCATTACCCTTAATTTTATGTCTTTTAGCTTGGAAGAGGAAAAGATGGAAGTAGTTTCTTTTTTTTTTTTCTAATAGAAAAAGTTGCTTGTCTTTTTTCTCCACTCCATCTGGACATAAACCCACAAATTCATGTTTGGCTGTACAGATGATGGTATCTATATCTATTTGTCTACTTTAGTCACGTCTCCTTTCTTCTGACATAGATCTGATCCTATATTTGTACATTCCACATGTTGCCTTCCTACAGTATTAGCAGAGGACTGTGACACCAGTGACCCTCAAATTGCACAGCTCCAGATTGCACTCAGATTTCATTCTCATTGGCAATTCTTATATTGAGAGCAAAATTCATCATTAATAATTAAACTGTATATTTAAGTGTGCCTATATGTGCAGAGGAGGACAGTGAAGATACATAGAAGGTGAATCAGTTCTAAAATTGAAAAATCCCTGAAGAAGTTTTAAATAATCACAGATCAAAATCTATTTCAGCTCTGTGACCTTATCTTGCAAAATATACTAGCGTTTTCTTTACCTCCGTGCATTAGAGGTAGCAAAAAGACTGTACAGAGATCAAACAGAGTGAAGCATCACTCAATAAAAGTTAGTCTCAGAGGAATATTTGGGTTATAAGGTGCTCTTACAACCATTTCTAATTTCATTGAGTTCCTTTATAGAAGTGTTCATTTCTTCAGTAGCTGGAACGGCGCAGTGTGAGTTTGCAGGCCAGGTTCTTTAAGAAAGGTGCAGAGGGGGATTGTGAGCACGAGTGGGGTGTGCAAGCAGGGCACCCCTGTGAGTGTGCAAAGAGGCACAGCCCCACTGAGTGTGAGTGTGCACAGCTCACTGTTGTGAGCACCAGTGCACTGCTGCAGTGTGGTGTGAAGGGCACAGTGGCAGCAGAGGAGTGTGCAAGGCCCTGTTATGATTGCCTGCTGCAGCACTGCAGCGTGTGAGTGTGCAGGGCACTGCTGCAGCGTGTGGGTGTGCAAGGATTGCTGCAGCGTGTGGGTGTGCAAGGTCTGCTGCAGCGTGTGGGTGTGCAGGGACTGCTGCAGCGTGTGGGTGTGCAAGGATTGCTGCAGCGTGTGAGTGTGCAAGGTCTGCTGCAGCGTGTGGGTGTGTGCAGGGACTGCTGCAGCATGTGGGTGTGTGCAGGGCACCATTGGGAGTGTGCAGGGCACTGTTGAGAGTGTTGGATGCAATGGAGGGGCTGCAATGTGCAGGTCTCTGTGTGAGGACTGAGGGAAAAACAAATGAAGTGACTGTCATCATGGGAGGCTTCTCTTGGCCACCCAGCCAAGACAGTGGTACCAAAAATTTATTGTTTAAGGAACGAAAGGATGCTTCCAAATCAACTGTCCTTGCCCTTATGGGGGAAGTAAACTTGTGGATGTTAATTGGGAACACCACACAGCTGCTAGGAACAGGTCCAGGAGCGTCCTAAAACAGCTGGATGGCAGCTTTTTGGTACAGGACTCAGGGAGCTGACTCAGAGAGGTGCCCTCTGTGATTTGTTGCTTGTTCCCAGAGAGGCTCTTGCGGGTGAAGTGGTGAATGGTGACCATCTTGGCCACAGCAACCATGCAGCGATTAAATTTGAAATCTCAGTTGTCTTGTCTGCACCTGTCTTGTTCCCAGGATGGACTAGGCACAGGCTAGCACGGCAGGAAAATCAGCATGTTTTATTAATATGTCCATGGCAAAGCTGTTATCCCAAAATTTATTCTTTCCCATGGTGGGCAAGAAGCTAATCACCCACCGAGTGGAAGTATAATCCCCCACAGAGTGGAAGTATTTGATTTATTTTCAGTTGTGCACAGAAAGGGATGGCAAACCCACAAAGCCAGCATCAAGACTATCAATGCTTTTCATTATTTACATATATTAACAAACCAATTATCTAAGTTCTCTAAGTGATTAATATTCTGTCTTCTATTGTTTAAAAGATTCCCTTGTATTTTATGCAAATTAGTCTACTTGCTCAGTCTTCCTCTTCCCTAGAGTCGGTGGGTTTCTTGGATTGGTGAGCCAGGAGCCAGTGGCCGTGATCTCCCCCTGCCAGAAGTTCCTGTTATCCAGTCGGGCAGTTGAGTTTATGAATTTCTTTCTGCCATTGTCTTCCCTCTGGGACAATCCCTGGTGTCTCATCTTCCCACTGGGACAGCTCCTGGTATCTCATCTTCCCCTTGGTACAGCTTTTGGGTACTCTATTCCCCATTGGGACAGCTCTTGCTAGGGCAAATTTGAGCCATCTAACCTGATCATGAGTCCCAATGTAACTGTAGGAAAAAGCAGTTCCACAATCAAATAAATATTCTTGTGTCTGTTCGTTTAACCAGAATGAAAAATTTGTTTTATAATATATCAAAAATTTGTCTTTCAATTGAAGATGACATTTTTCTCATTTAAAACGTTTTTAGAATTTCAATCAAAAAATATTTCTATGGCATTAATAGAATCAGGATGCAAAAATGTATTTCAGTATAATAATGTATTTTTTTTCTTTATCTAATGAGTTTTAATTTTGAATGTATTCTAGAATATAGCATAAGTAGAAAAAAGGAAATGCTCTGATATTTTGATTTTGTCTTTGAAATTCAATGCAGCTAAGCACATCAGTGTGCTTACCTGACTCACAAAGGTACCTGAGGAAGCTTTTTATCTGAGTCTTGTGGGATTTGGATTCCTAACTCAATTAAATCCTTTCTATTTCTTTAGATTTGCTTCAACCAAAACATTCATACTAAGCCCTAAAGTAAACTTTGGTGAGAGGTGTAAAGTTTTCTTCTCAAACTCAAATAGTAGTGATTTTAATTTCCTTTGCCTAATGAGATTAAAGTACTGAACTACTCTATTACTCTGGTGACCTCTTTCTCTTTGGTAAGCTCTCTCAAGTGTGGCAAACATGTGGCATGTGGCATGTGTGAACAGAGGAAATGTCAAAGAGGGGAGCAAAGATTTACAAGATTTAACAACTTTCATAAGCTTTAGCTTCTTGACTTAATATGGACCAAAAAAAAAGGAAGGAAAATGCCAGATGCTATAATAATATGGGTTCTTCTAAAACAGAAGAAAGTGTACAAACAGATTTATAATGACTTTTTGTAATCCTGGAGTGCAGATTTACTATAGTTAATATTTTCTCTTTAAAGTTCAGTTAATGTTGTTATTTCTTGCTAAGTCTTTCATGAAGTTCCTTTTGGCTTAAACTACCATGCTTGTACTTAGTAACATCTGAAGGAAAAAAAGAATACATCATAAAAACATCTTAAATTAAAAATTAGTTTCTGTTTCCTAAGAAAATATGTCTTTTCTTTAGGCATTTGTTGATAAATTATCCCAGTGTTATACATTAATAAAAGGTTTTCTTGCGGTTTTGGTAAATGAGAATACTTTTCTTTTGTTTCCAGAGTCAGTTATATTCTACCTTTAGTATAGTAGTCATTAAATAACAGGTTTTTTTTTTTTTTTTTTTTTTTTTTTTTTGTATGAAAGAGGATCTACAAACTGTCAATGACTACATTTCTTATATTTGGTTAAAGCATATTTCCTAATCATTATGGTAGTTGGCACTGTGTTTTGTGCCGGTAGTGAGGTTCAGAGTAATGTCATGAATTTATTTTTCCTTTCAGTCATTCACACAGAAAATGTTAAAGGGCTCTTGCTACTAAAAAGAAATGCAAAAGAGAAGGAAAATGTGTCCTTCCCAGAAGCTGGATGCTTCTCCTCATGTTCACAAAGCAGAGCACCAGTATCTATTAGCAATGTATATTTTTTGAAACTCGTTAAGATATGTAATAACAGAATAGACTGGTACAAGGACAATAATGTTTTAAAGTAAATGTGCCACCTGCTGAAGATACAGCTTTATGGAGGGGGCAGTTTGTGGGGATTTTTCCCCATCTTTAGTGATTATTTGCCCCTGTCTGGTGGCAGCAGAGTGCAGGTCCTGATCTGACCTGTGCTGTGGAAAATCCCTCTGGTCTCCCAGGGCAATGATGGTCATTTCCAGGCCACACCGGGGTGCCCTGACAGCTGTAGCCAGGCCACAGAGCCGCTGCCCCTCCAGACCTCTCTGCCCTGTGCCTGCTTCCCTCCTCCCAGACTCAGCCTCTCGATCCACTGCTCCACTGACCTGCCCCAAAACATCCATGGGAAGAAGACATTACCCTCTCTTCAAGTATTTAAATGTTTCTGGACTGTTTCAAAACTGCTGATGATTACTAAAGCCTTGCTTAGCAGATTCCTAATGGCACCATACATTTGTATTAACATACTGATATAAATATTGACATCATATCCGTGTTCAAGAACACTGCAATTGCTAGGTCAATTCTTTTTGCATGCAAATGCACACACAGTAAATCAAATTGAAGCAGTGATATACACTAAAGATTATTAAAAAATTCTTCCCAGCTTTGGGAAAAATAAATTACTTTGTCATATTGAGTAAAGAAAAATAAAAACTTTGTAGAAGTGCTTTGTGCTCTCTAATGCTATACCGCATTCTAGCCTCTATTTAATTGCAGTTTTAAACACAAATAGCTGTCTGACACATATATGGCTTTAAATAAATCCATATCTGCAGTTTCAGTCTAGAAGGACTGCTTGTAGGCAAGAAACAGCCATCAAAACCACTACGAGGTGTATGCAGTTAGCATATTCTTACACAAAAATATTGATATTTTAAATCCTAGCTCCCAGTTTCCATATATAAACTTTCTCCTAGTATTTTAGGAGTGAAAGTAATGTAGAACAGAATAATAAACAGAAATATGTAATTTTAAAAAATATGTGTATTCCTGGTAACATCAAATGGCCTATTAATGGCCTTAATGATTATATGGTTAGAACTTTTAATCTTTGAAATTTTAAAGTAACAATGATACTTTGATTCAAATTCTGTTTGAAATAAAGTATTTCTTTGGGTTTCAGCTCTTTGTGAAGCTCTCACTGCAATTCTTTGCATTTCTGCACAGTATTAGTCACACAGTCATGATAATGCAGTTTAAGAAATTTCTACCAGATCAGTCACAGCAACAAGGTAATTGTAGTCTCCTATGCACATGTTGTCATTTGATTAATTTTAATCCTCTTGTGTTATGAACTAATCTGCTGATTTTTCTTATATTTACTGCAAGTGGACAATTCTCACATACTTAGTTATCACAGTTCACTGATACTCAGCAACTTTGTTATATTAAATGGTTGAGTTCTTTGTAGAAAAAGTTTAGAGGTATACAGTGCAGCTGTTACTCCAGTGCTACTGAAATTTCAACATGAAAAATCCTTGATCTTCACCATAATCTCCAAAACGAAGCTACAGTTGAACAGAATGTATTTTCAGAAGCAGTTTCAACAATTGAGAGATTATGGAAGAGATGAAATATTTTACCATCTGCTATACAACCTGATACCCCACTATGGCCCAGAGATCCTCTTTTCTAGGAAATCTCCTTTCTAAAGGAAAAAAGAACTACCCTTACATGTGCTTGTTCAATTTTTAGAAATTAGTTCAACCTCACCTCATGGTAGTTCTCTTCAGGCTGAGTTACTATTTTGTTTCAGTCACTTTGTTTAGTCATTCCAGAGGGAGTTTTGAGACCAGCATGTACCAGACTTGACTTCCTCACATACTCATGTTGCGATTCTATATCTAAACATATCTACGTAATATATATATATATGATACATAAAAAGTTATACGTTATATAGAAATTGTGTGATAGTGAAACTGAATGTAAGTTGTCTTTCAAAATATATCACAGTATGTTTGGGGAGCAGGGAGGAAAGAAACTTGAACTCTTAAGGTTCAAAAAGAGCTGCAGAGAATGTGATATAGCCACATAAGGAATACAAAGGATTTGGTGCTAGCAACACCAAAGCTGTGGGTTTGATCCCAATATGGCCCATTTACTTAAGAGCTGAACTCGCTGATCCTTGTGGATCCCTTCCAACTCAGGCTATTCTGTGATTCTGTGAGAGAAACAGAGGAAATAGAACTGCCCTCAAATAAAGTTTTATAGTAAATATAACAAAGAAGAACCAATTCATTTTAGATGGGCACAGAAATTAATGCAGTTTAATATCAGGCTTTGGAAATTAATCTAGTAAACAAACTCTTGTATTTTGTGGCTGTTGATTAAATTATGCTGCCATCTCTATGCTGTAAATGTAAATGTACAGACAGTCCCTGAGCTGAAAATGAATAATTGAAAGAAGGCAGCAGACAGAAGCACACAGAAGATTAGGGACCTGTGTACCAGGTCTGGCCGAGATGGAGTTTTATTTATTCACAGCAGCCTTTATGGTGCTGTGTTTTGGATTTGTGACTAAAAAAGCATTGGTAACATGCCACTGTTTTGACTATTGCTGAGCCGCGCTTGCACCACAAGACTTCTCTTTTTCCCATTCTACTCCCCAAGGGTGGGGGACAAGACTTTGAGAGGGGACACTGCTGGGACAACTCACCCAAACTGGCCAAAGGGATATTCCACACCAAATAACATCATGACCAGAAATAAAAGTTGGGAGGTATGGCTCTTGAGGCAGCCATTGTTCAGACACCAGCTGGGCATTTGTCTGCTCATGGGAGATAATGAAGGGAGTGCTTATGCATCACTTGTAGGTTTTTTCTCTTCACTTATTAAACTTCTTTTATCTTGACCAATTAATTTTCTTTTGCTTTTCTTATTCTTTCCCCTGTTCTGTTGCATGTGTGGCTTAGTGACTGAGGAGCTGTGTGGGTGCTTGTTGCTGGCCTGGGCTCAGTCCAGCAGAACCTGATCAGTCAGTCCAGCCAGGATACCTTTAAAATGTGTGTTTACAGAGCTTCCTAATTTATATGACATGGTAAAACACAATAGGAGGGTTTGAAAGATGCAAAAGGGACTGAATAAGCAACAGGTAAAAACTCCTGGTTTAGAGTAGGAACTTAGGAAGTGCAGCATTTGCTCCTGCATTGGTCTGCCTTGAACAGTATTTTTTTTTCTTAAAATAGCTTTTGTGGTTTAAAATTTTCTACAAAATACTTGTAATTAAAGGAAAAGTAATAATTCAGATAAAAATTTTATTTAATTTGTCTTGGATTAGGTAAAAGAGAGAATGACATAAAAAACTTCCCACCAGATTGACATAAAGCTGTTTTCATGCTTTTTATGCCTCTAGGTAGACCAATACCTAGGCATACATACTCTGTTTCTTGTTAGTGAAGTATTCGGAAGCCAAGAAACAGTATTTTTAATTAATTTATAGCAAGACATAGATTTCTTTTTTGTTATTCCTCTTCCTATGGGCTAGTGCATTTGCCAAAATTCCTCAATTACCTCGTCTACCCCTTTTACAACTTATCTGGGGGTGTGAAAAGTGCAATTTTTAGGAACTAGCTTCTTTAATAGATGATGATATCCAAAAAAACTTTTCTGTTTCCCTGAAATGTCATTCAACATCTTTTTCCATTTCTAGCACCCTCTCCTGACAGCCACTACACAGTTTTAGACTGAGAACAAAATATGTGGTTTTTTTACATGAGTTTTCAAGAGAATGAAAAATGCCTTTTCAAAATGAAAATGCTGTATCCAACAGAAGTGCAGTATAGCAATATGCAAAACCATAATAGCAGTCAGTGCAAAAAGAAATTGAATTGTGTATAAGATACCTGATGTGGTAATTGGATGATATTAGTACTAATATTAATTATTTTTTTCATATTTCAAATTTCTTGCTTTGAAAGAACAAAATCTAAGCAGTCTAAGAATAGAACTGACCATGTTCTCTCTCATCTCCATAATGTGTTGTTTCTAAGCTCTGATTCTTCATTCCTGTCAGAGCTTATTTTTGTATCAAATAAAAGCATATGCAAACCAAAAATAGACAGTCTTTGCATGTCTTCATAATGAGAACCCACACTAGAATTCCATGTGTTATGTTGGATAGAGCTAATTGGCTCAGGCACTGTAATGAGTATGCTATAACTATAAAATCTTCATTTTTATTTTTTATTTTAATGCTAGCTAGTCTAAGCAATAAAGCAGAAAGTAACAAGGATGGTAAAGAGAGGTAATGCAGAGCAGACTGTGATTTTGATGGTAAATATTGTGAAAATTGTTTTGAAGAAAGTAAGCCTGAGTCTTATGCATCACTCAATGAACTTTTGAAATGCTGTTTTGTGAGCAGTCAGTTAAGGAAAGCCTGTTTTCCTGACCTGTTACGCCTGCTATTTGCCACCCTACCCAAAAATCTTACAGCACATATACAACATCCTTTGTTTGATTTCTCTACCCATCACATTTACTCTCCCTACATACTGCTATCTTATTTCTGCATCCTCTAGTGCCCTCCTTGACAATTTTCCAGCTCTAGGAACAAGACCTGGTGCTTTCTCCTTTACACATCCACTTTTCAGACTTTTTTGTGATTTATGATATCACTTTGTCAGGTTTGCAAATGCCTTATTAAAAAACCCCGAAGTAGCTGACAAATAAATAGAAGACACAGTGACATTGCATAATCCTCTTTATATAAAATTAAATTAAGAACAGAATTACAAACACAGGTGAGCAGGAAAAACTAAATCGGTTGCTAATTTTTATTTTATTAAATATCATTACGTGAAAAAAATTTAGGATAATTTACTATTTCCTTTACAAATGTTTTAGGAGAACTGTTTTTAACTCTGAGACCTAATTTTTTCATATGTCTGGAAATCAGATTTTAACCAATGTATTGAAAATGTGAGGACTTTTTCTAACCCTGACACCTATATATTGAATTGAAGGTTTTGAATGAGATCAGGCTGTATCAGCAGACCCAGGAATTATTAACTTTATATTTTTGTCCTTTTCAGCACTGAATTTTACCTTGAAAATGATACATATGATACTAAAAATTAAGGGGAAGGCCTTCTTAGTAATGGTAAACATTCTCTGTGTCGGGTCCTGTCCAGCAGATACAGCCTGCAAGACACTTGCTCATTGAGCAGAATGATCTCATTATTAGGACAGTGATGCAGTGTGGTTAATTTCATACCCTGAAATCACTCAAGGAAATAAGTGAGTGGATTATATTTATCCTGGACTCTATATTGTGCTATTATGTGTAGCAATAACTGGCAGCATATTAAAATAGAGATGAGGGACTACAACCATTCTTTTAATGGCAGTTCTGAAATTTCAAAGCTGTTGAATTATTCAAGTATTTTTCAATTTATAAAAGATTATTGACTGCTTGATGATGCAATGATAGATATAAAAACATCAAAAAGTACTGAGTGTATTTTTTCTCCCATAGTTGTTTTGAACCACCGTAATTGAAGATGTTGATTTTGTGTCAGTAGCAGCCATAATTAAGAGGGGAAACATTAGATAATTTATTTGGTCAATGCCCTACTTTTGCATAAAGAAACAAAAAATCCAGTCAAGGTAGAAATGGACAGTTACAAAATGAAACTGAATATAAATATTCAATCTATTTAATATTAAAAAACCTGAATTAATATTAAAGCTATGTTGTTTTCTGTCCCTATATTCAAAGACAGTAGCACACGTTTAACATGTGAATATGTAAAATTTTTAAGGTAGCAATGCCAATATAAAAATCAAAATAATTCTCTGAATATATGTTTGAGTCTTTTAAAATGTATCTTTATGTTCTTCAAGGAATTTGGAAACTGGGCTTTTTCTAGTTTTTTTAGACTCAAAAATGCACGCATGCTCTACACATCACATGCAGAGTGTACATAGAAAGGGCTGGTTGTGATGCATTCATGCTATCATCATCTGAGTGTTCACAGTAATATTTTTAAGGACATGACAGTCTGTTTTTCTTTTCATTATGTGGTTTTAAGCTTCTGTTTATGTTCCTCAGTTACTGTGGAATAGGGAGCATTTTATGCAGACATCAACAGTTATCTCCTGAAATATCAGCTATCAGAAAATATCACAGAAGGATGTCTTATGATGGGAATGATGATCTTCTATTATATCTGACAAAATTGAATTAGCACCTTCACAACGATTATCACATTGGCTGAGCAGTAGTGTGAGGATTTTCCTGGAAGGTTTTTAACGTATTAAGCCTTCCAGCTGTAATAAGGTTAATACAGTTCTAAGTGACTTGAATGTGAGTGTTGGCAGTTTAAGTGGTATAATATTTCTGAAAGCAGGAAGAGAAACACTCTCATGTTCACTTCATTCAAGGGTCACTTTGAGAAGAAGACATATGTTTCCTTAAGGTTATCACTGAGTGTAACTGTAATAAAGCATGGAATTACAGAATGATTAAGGTTGGAAGAGACCTCTGTAGGTCATATGGTCCACCTAGAAATGGTTTTTCAGCACCATGTCTCTCTGGCTTCTAAATATCTCCAAGAATGGAGAATTCACAACCGACTGTGTGAATTTTCAGTAATCCTTACAAAAAAAAGTGTTTCCTGGTGTTCAGAAAGAGCCTGCCATGTTTAAATATGTGCCCATTGCCTCTTGTCCTGTTACTGGGCATGAGTGGAAAGAGCGTGGCTCTTTGCACCTTTCATTCAGGTATTTCTATTCATTACTAAGATCCCTCCTAAACCCTCTCCAGACTGAACAGTCTCAGCTCTCAGCCTGTGCTCATAGCAGAGATGCTCCAGTCCCTTAAATCAGCCTTGTGGGCCTTTGTTGGACACTGCAGTCTGTATATTTCACTTGTATTTGGGAGTCCAGAGCTGGACGCAGCACTCCAGGTGTGGGCTCATTAGTTCTGAATCCAAAACACAGCACTTGTAACAGATGCTGAAAAGAAATTAACTCTCTCCCAGCTGAATCCAGGACAAGTAGATATTCTCTTAAAATATCTGGTGGGACATTTTGATGTGGTTTGTGCCCAAAAATGAACAAATAAATAGTTCAGTGAATACATAGATAAATCAGATGATCCTTAGCAGGCCTTTCTAAAGTCATGGAATATGCTGAGTTAGAAGGCACCCATCAGATCATGGCGTCCAACTCCCAGCCCTGCACAGGACAGCCCAAGAGTCACACCAAGTGCCTGAGAGCATTGTCCAAACACTTCTTGAACTCTGTCGTGCTTGGTACGGTGACCACTTTCCTGGGGAGCCTGTTCCAGTGCCCAACCACTGTCTGAAAAGCAGTTTCTGGATATCCAACCTAAACCTCCACTGACACAGCTTCATGCTGTTTCCTCAAGTCCTGTCACTGGTCATGAGAGTGAAGAAATTGGGATCTGCCCTTCTGCTTCCCCTCATGAGGATGTTGAAGACCCCAGTGAGGTGTCCCCTTGGTCTTCTCTTCTCCAGTCTAAGCAAGACAAGTGACCTCATACAGCTTCCCNAAAAAATCCAGTCAAGGTAGAAATGGACAGTTACAAAATGAAACTGAATATAAATATTCAATCTATTTAATATTAAAAAACCTGAATTAATATTAAAGCTATGTTGTTTTCTGTCCCTATATTCAAAGACAGTAGCACACGTTTAACATGTGAATATGTAAAATTTTTAAGGTAGCAATGCCAATATAAAAATCAAAATAATTCTCTGAATATATGTTTGAGTCTTTTAAAATGTATTTTTATGTTCTTCAAGGAATTTGGAAACTGGGCTTTTTCTAGTTTTTTTAGACTGAAAAATGCACGCATGCTCTACACATCACATGCAGAGTGTACATAGAAAGGGCTGGTTGTGATGCATTCATGCTATCATCATCTGAGTGTTCACAGTAATATTTTTAAGGACATGACAGTCTGTTTTTCTTTTCATTATGTGGTTTTAAGCTTCTGTTTATGTTCCTCAGTTACTGTGGAATAGGGAGCATTTTATGCAGACATCAACAGTTATCTCCTGAAATATCAGCTATCAGAAAATATCACAGAAGGATGTCTTATGATGGGAATGATGATCTTCTATTATATCTGACAAAATTGAATTAGCACCTTCACAACGATTATCACATTGGCTGAGCAGTAGTGTGAGGATTTTCCTGGAAGGTTTTTAACGTATTAAGCCTTCCAGCTGTAATAAGGTTAATACAGTTCTAAGTGACTTGAATGTGAGTGTTGGCAGTTTAAGTGGTATAATATTTCTGAAAGCAGGAAGAGAAACACTCTCATGTTCACTTCATTCAAGGGTCACTTTGAGAAGAAGACATATGTTTCCTTAAGGTTATCACTGAGTGTAACTGTAATAAAGCATGGAATTACAGAATGATTAAGGTTGGAAGAGACCTCTGTAGGTCATATGGTCCACCTAGAAATGGTTTTTCAGCACCATGTCTCTCTGGCTTCTAAATATCTCCAAGAATGGAGAATTCACAACCGACTGTGTGAATTTTCAGTAATCCTTACAAAAAAAAGTGTTTCCTGGTGTTCAGAAAGAGCCTGCCATGTTTAAATATGTGCCCATTGCCTCTTGTCCTGTTACTGGGCATGAGTGGAAAGAGCGTGGCTCTTTGCACCTTTCATTCAGGTATTTCTATTCATTACTAAGATCCCTCCTAAACCCTCTCCAGACTGAACAGTCTCAGCTCTCAGCCTGTGCTCATAGCAGAGATGCTCCAGTCCCTTAAATCAGCCTTGTGGGCCTTTGTTGGACACTGCAGTCTGTATATTTCACTTGTATTTGGGAGTCCAGAGCTGGACGCAGCACTCCAGGTGTGGGCTCATTAGTTCTGAATCCAAAACACAGCACTTGTAACAGATGCTGAAAAGAAATTAACTCTCTCCCAGCTGAATCCAGGACAAGTAGATATTCTCTTAAAATATCTGGTGGGACATTTTGATGTGGTTTGTGCCCAAAAATGAACAAATAAATAGTTCAGTGAATACATAGATAAATCAGATGATCCTTAGCAGGCCTTTCTAAAGTCATGGAATATGCTGAGTTAGAAGGCACCCATCAGATCATGGCGTCCAACTCCCAGCCCTGCACAGGACAGCCCAAGAGTCACACCAAGTGCCTGAGAGCATTGTCCAAACACTTCTTGAACTCTGTCGTGCTTGGTACGGTGACCACTTTCCTGGGGAGCCTGTTCCAGTGCCCAACCACTGTCTGAAAAGCAGTTTCTGGATATCCAACCTAAACCTCCACTGACACAGCTTCATGCTGTTTCCTCAAGTCCTGTCACTGGTCATGAGAGTGAAGAAATTGGGATCTGCCCTTCTGCTTCCCCTCATGAGGATGTTGAAGACCCCAGTGAGGTGTCCCCTTGGTCTTCTCTTCTCCAGTCTAAGCAAGACAAGTGACCTCATACAGCTTCCCCTCCAGTCCCGTCACCATCCTCATGGCCCTCCTTTGGATGTTCTTGAATAGCTTAATTGCTTTACGATATTGTGGCCCCCAAAACTGCCCCCAGCACTTCAGGTGAGGCTGCCCCAGTGCAGAGCAGAGCAGGACAATCCCCTCCCTTGCCCGGCTGGCCATGCTGGGCCTGATGCCCCCAGCACACGCTTGACCCTCCTGGCTGCCAGGACACTGCTGGCTTGGATTCAACTTTCCGTCAACCAGGACCCCCAGGTCCCTTATGAGAAATATCATGCTGAAATAAAGTCAATAGCATCTACCCTGCATAGTTAATCCTTCATCCAATACAAAGCGCTTGAAACAGAGTTGGGTGTTATTCAGCAATATATTCTCATGGATTCTGCAAGTTAAAGGGATTGGGAACCTTTAGAACTGAATATCCTGTGAGAGAAGAAATAACTTACAGAATAATAATGTAAACCAATGTGTACTAGCTAAATTAAGCAGTGAGAAGCAAGATTACAATTTGATGATAAAGTATGATGAAGAAGTTATTACCTGGTAACTAATATAATGAAATTAACACTGCTTAGAGGTGGCTGTAAATTCATTTTTGGCATTGGGATTTAAAAGCAGAGAGAAATAAAATCAGGTGAGAGAGAGTTCTCTTTCAGAGAGGTAAAAATGAAATGATAAAAGATGTAATTGAATTCTGGAATAAATGAAAGTTAGTTTCTTCAGTCCTAAGGGGAAGCTATTGGTGTAGCTTTGTTTCCACTCACTTCAATTTATGAATGAGTACAACTAAGTCTTATTAGGGCCTTGTAACAACAGTTACTAATTTTTAGGAACTGTTGTGTAGGAAAATTGGAACAGGGACATATTATTTTCCCTTCCTGGTTGTAAAAGTAAATGCAGGAGGAAACAGTCCAAAGATATATGAAATATTTGTTTGTGTGAATTCTGTTTACAATGAAAATTCACTCTACAGTTTTTATTTTTTTTTTTGCTCCATCTTTCTATGTTAGATCAACTTAGGTCATTGCTTACACGGGCAAGTGTGAAAATGTCTGAGTCTTTCTTATTTTGCAATATATAATAACTGTGGCATTATCCAAATATAGGACTCAAAAATCACTATCTAGTATGTTTTTCTCCCAAGTAACAGATCAAAATATTGTCTAAGTTTAAAGTGCAAATACTGCTTTACCTTGCACAGTAGCTGGAATTCTCTGTTAAAGTCAGTATGCAACCAATTCTAGGATGAAAATGGAGCTTTGCAAAAGTTTATTTTCTAAGATGACTCTCTATCTACCTGAACTCTTTTAAAGTTAATAAAGTGTCAAATTCAAAGACAAAATATTTATATGAGACATAGATACTAATTTTAAGATGAAATAAATTGTCCTCTGGATGTACTGACTGCTTTCTACTGACTGGGTTTGGGCCTAGTTAACTAGCTGAGACTGGACACTGAGTTTTTTAGTGTCTAAACCTAATGTTGAATTTTCATGGTTGAAATTCCTTAAAAAATATAAGCCTTTGTTAAGGAAGGCTTTGTAGAAAATAGCTATTTTCCTTTTTTTGTTTTGGTATTCTTAACTAAAAAATACAGGGGAAAAGGGTGTGAGTTTGGTGGTTTTTTTGGCCTTGGGGCTTAGTTATGTTACTGGGGTTCAGAATGTCAAATAAATTTAGTTTTGGTTTCTGATGAGCAGTTATTGTGGGACAGTATTGGTAAGGGCTGATGTTATTCAACAGGAAAAAAAATGAAAACATTAAAAACCATGATTTGTAATGTAGTTCAGGAAAGTCAGGAATTCCAACTAAGATCTGTTTAACATGTTCTTGAATAATCCATTTATACTCTTGATAGTAATTTTCCTGGAAGTATCTTTTTGTGTGTCTGGTGTTATTGTAAAGACAGTTTCTTCTCCTCCTTCAAAGCTATCCTGAACTTTCACATTTTTTGGTTCAGACCACAGCTCCTTGTCCTAATATCTTCTGAGACTCTTACTTACATGGTAACCCTGAAGCTATTTGATTAATGCAATTTAGATGGTGACATCCTGTGAACCTCATGCACTAATTTCACTTCAGTGTTTTATAAATGGCCATGCTGGAGTTCCATGAAAGATACAAGAGCAATTGCTCAGTTATTGCTCAGAGATTACCAGCATTTAGCAATATATGTCCTAATAGCTCTGCCCACCAGGGACAAGTACATGACATAAACATCATGAAAATATAGTTGATTTTTCAGGGATAAAAAGCATACTGCTAGTCCCTCAATGGACTTTTTTTTCCAAATGCAATACTTTCCCACAATAAAGACTGCTGTGTGAATAGTGCTTTCCAAGGCCTTTGACAATCTCTTGTCGTTTTCTCTTCTCTTGTAGCTGATGGATGCACTGACTGGTCTGTGGATTACAAGAAATATCAAGTTCTAGTGGGAGAACCTGTTCGTATAAAATGTGCACTCTTTTATGGATATATTAGAGCTAATTACTCCCTAGCCCAAAGTGCTGGACTTAGTTTGATGTGGTACAAAAGCTCTGGACCTGGAGATTTTGAGGAACCTATAGCTTTTGATGGAACCAGAATGAGCAAAGAAGAAGACTCCATTTGGTTCAGACCAACAGTGGTACAAGACAGCGGGCTCTATGCATGTGTTATAAGGTACTATATTTTAATATACTGCATTTTAATTGACCAGATATGAAACTAGGCTCTTAATAGTGAGACTTTTGTGCCAAGGAAATTTTTTTTCTGACTGTTCTTTTTTCTTTTCCTCCTGGCATTCCCTTCCCTGGAGGATTTTTATGCCTGACTAGAAATTGCTATTGAATGTCTTGAACATATTAAATTTGCTTTTGTATAAATTTAGTCATTTATAACAAAATTAAAATTTATAAGGTGGTTGGGACTGGATGAATAAGTCATCTGTTCCTTTCTCTGATTCTGGTTTCACTCTTGGAATCACTATCCTAGAGTAAAAAAAATTCTTTTTATACATTCAGATTTAATTTTATGTGGATTTCATTAAGTGATTTAACTGAATTAACTTTTTTTCTGTAAATAATTTGATATTTGATGTAAAGTAGTTGCATCAAGGAAAACAGAAGGTGAAATTCCAGCATTTTTACATACATCCTCTAGAATTACATCTGGCTTAACCTGATAATAGAGGCTGCATGCCAGATGTCTTCCAAAAAAATTTAACCTGATTCATCAAGTTTTATCGCCTTTATCCACTGGACTGGATTCTGCTTCTGCTTTCTGCAACAGGCATTCAGCTTCTTTCTGCATCTTTAATATGGTTTACACTACTTTTCCAGCCCTTTACAGTATTCCTTTCTATCTGGATACCTATAAAAGTAGTCTTGCTACTAATACACAATAGAAAGAGTCAAAAGCAAAGTGTAAAGCAACTGAGTGGCTAGAAAAGGAATGCACGATGCAGCTAGTACAGTGATGCAAGGAAAAAGTGGGAATTGTTTTATCAGCAACTGGAAAGGTTTACTGTCTGCCACTTTTTTTTTTTTTTAATTAGGTTTTTTTTTGTTGCTTGGTTTTGGTTTTTAGTCTTGGATAGAGGGAGGGGAAGCACAGATTTCTGGCTGGCTTGTGTGTACTGAAGGAGACTTTTACTAAATAATGTGTTTATAAAAACATTATTCTATGAGCTCTTTATGTAACGTGAGACATTTCATATCACATTGTCCAATAGCATATTCAACATGATTTTTCTGATGATGACAATTATCTTTAAAAGAAAAACACAAAAAACCTACAAATTAACCTCTTTAAAGAGAATTTTTAGTTATATTTTGATTAATATTTTCTGATAAGTGTGTAACAGTAGCCATGAAAATGAAAACAGTTCTGTCAATTATTCCATAATGCTATTTAAAATACCATAATTAATCTCCTGTTTATATAAAGAAAACCTTAATTATCTGATGTTGCAATTTCCAGCAAGTATAGATAAATGCTGAATTTAGCTACTCAGACATACTTTATGTTTATCATCTCAACCTGTATTCATGGCTTTTTTTACATGGGTTTTTATTTAACCCAGAGCTAGGTAGGACCATGTTTTAATCTGCTTAAACTACTGCTGTGGTTTGCTACTAGTCAGAAATTAGACCTACAAATAAACCATTCCTCTTTCCACCGCCCCCTTTGGCAAGAGAGGGCCAAAGGCAGAGACTATGGGTTGAAATAACAGTTTACTGAAAGCAAACAGCAGTGGAAAAAGAAATGCACAGCAATAGCAGCAATATTAATAACAAATAAAAAGGTGCTTTACACTCAAATGGTATTCATCACCTTGACCTAGTTCTGCGTGGCCACCAGGACAAAGACAAGACGGTGGCACTCCCCGTAGGTTTCGCCGTGTGGCTTGCCCCACACAAAGATAAGATGGCAGCTGTTCCTGCGTCCAGCACCACTTGTCCCAGACAAAGACAAGTTGGTGGGAGCTTCCCACAGATGGCTTTCCCTGTCCTTAAGTCCAAGACAATGGAGAACAATGATGGACAAGCCTCTGAAAGCTCAATTGTTCATGTCGCACTGTGCTGCCACTCCGTTGCGCTGGGCTCAGCTCCTCTCAGCTCGGTTTGGCCGCTGTTTTGTTCCCTGCAGCTGCTTCCAACACCAGCACTGCCACTTTTGATCACTCCACTCCACTGGGGTGAGGGCTGCATTCACTGCTGGTCAGAACCACATCCCAGAGCCACACCTGAGGAATGGGAAGGGGATCAGTGATGGTGGTAGAGGATGGGGTCAATCCTAGACAGCTCCCCTGTGATGAAGAAAGGGATGGCACATCACAAGGTTGCTTGTTATTTATCGTACATGGACAGTGAATATGACTGGATAAGCTGCACTAAGAGTTAATGTATCTATTCAAGAGCAGCTCCTAAAATTTATGTGTATGTTACACACACCTGGTATAATAGTAAATAATAAGTAGTTTCTGTCAAAAATTCTGCCTTTAAAGTTTCAAAAATAGCTGAAATATTGTTCCTATCAAGAGAACACTTCCTTCATGTATTCTTTTCCTTCCCTGCCTGAAAACATTAATTAAAATGTCTCTAGTAGTTGCCCAACATAATATCAGAACAGGTCTGATATTAGGTTAGGTCTTAGTGAAGACTTATGTGATTTAGAATCACAGATTCATAGTACCATTTGGGTTGGAAAAGATCTCCAAGATCATGAAGTCCAACATTTTAACAAGGAGCACTGCATCAACTAAAACATTGCATTAAGTGCCACATCCAGTTGTTTCTTGAACCATTCCAGGGCTGGTGCTCCATTCCAGTGCTTAACTACCTTTTCTGTTAAGAAATTATTCCTGATATCCAACCTGAACTTCCCCTGACACAGCTTGAGGCCATTTCCTCTTGTCCTGTCGCTGGTTGCCTGGGAGAAAAGACCAGCCCCCACCTGGCTACAACCTCCTTTAGGATAGTTTTAGAGAGTGATAAGATCTCTCCTGAGCCTCCTCTTCTTTAGACTAAACAATCCCAGTTCACTCTGCAATTACTCATATGATTCATTCTCTAGACCTTTCACCAGCTCCACAACCCTTCCTTGGACATGCTCCAGCCCCTTAACGTCTTTCTTGCTGTGAGGGGCTCAAAACTGGACATAAGATTTGAGGTGCGGCCTCACTTTTGCTGAGTACAGGGGAACAATCACTGCCCTGGTCCTGCTGCCACACTATTGCTGGTACAGGCCAGAATGCCACCAGCCTTCTTGGTCACGTGGGCTGTTGACCAGAACGCCAAGATCCTTTCCTGCTGGGCCCCTTTTGAGCCACTCTTTCCCCATCCTGTAGCACTGCATGGGGCTGTTGTGACAAAAATGCAGGACCCATAGCTTCACCTTTTTTAACCTCATGAAGATGGCCTCAGCCCATCGATTCATCCTGTCCCAAAGACTCTGCAGAGCCTTTGTACCATCCAGCAGACCAACATTCCTGACCAACTCACTGTCATCTGCAAAATTACTGAGGGTGCACTCATTGCCCTCTTCTAAACCATCAATAAAAATACAAACAGAACTGGCCCCAGTAGTGAACCATGGGGAACCCCACTAGTGATGGCCAACAACTGGATGTAGCACCATTCACCATGACTCTTGGGATCCAGCCATCCACCCATGATTTATATTCATGAACATGTTTAATGTTTATGAACATTAATTGCTTTGTTAAGGTGTAACATCTAGTGGAGAAAAATGCATTTGAAAAAGTCTTGTTCAGAAATGTTAAGAGTCTCTATAAAGAATGCTTAGGATACAGACAAATAGAGATAACAATAGAACTTTAAATAAAGCATTGCAAATTATATTATAGATGAAAAACCTTCTCCATCTTTAACATATTTAAATTCATTAGGTACTTATTAGCCATAAAAATACTGCCTATAATTAATTTAGTGATATTCAGCTTTGAAGATTCAAATTCAGATGACAGCAAGGTTCAAACAGGGAATAACAGCATCTATAGAGATTGTTCAAATCTATTTTTATCCCCAGTTGGTAAAAAAACCTGAGCATCTCCTTCAGTATCCTTAACTGTTTCTATTAGTAACACACAGTACAGCATTTTAGACAAAGAAGTAAAGACTGCAATAGTGTAAAGTGTACAGAATTTTCTGATGGATGGAAGGAAGGAAGGAAGGAAGGAAGGAAGGAAGGAAGGAAGGAAGGAAGGAAATCAGATTTTTGTCTACTCTTGCATTTAGCTTCATTACCCTTCCTATGACCTTTCATGTATGAAGGCAGAGGCTTCAAATGTAGCAGCATTTCTAATTCATTTTTAAGGTCAGCTTTAATTTTTGCTGTTTAGCTGTGTTTAAAATGTCTCAATTCAAATTCACAGCAGTTGTATTTTCTGTTTTTATATGTACACATAGATATGCAATGCATCCACACATACAGATACGGCATTGTTGAATCACATAACTTCCCTGCCATATAGTTCAGTTAGTATATATTATTTTTTTGACAGAGATAAAACATAATGCCATAGAGATAATTTAAATAACAGAATATTAATAGTCTCTGAAAAATTTGAGCTAAAACTGCTTCCAAATTATCGTTGAAAAGCATCATTATCACAATATAGCATACCATTTATTTTCCCCTCACCATGACTGGAAATGTGAGATTGTTGAATTTATGAAAAAATAGTTCTTTATCTTCATAATCTGAAAATTAGTTTTAGGTTTAGATAACATAAATTTATCTTGTTAGATAGGATATGTTCATCTTCAAATATGAAGTATTGGTTTTCTGTAATTTTAAATACCTAATTCTGTCAAATCACATCAATTATGGATTAATTAATGTAACTATTTAACTGTTAATTTATGTACAGTTAGTTAAAATAATCACAGTTATATGAATGATGCATTGTTATCAACACATAGTTTTTTCTTTAAATAAACCTGAAATAATAAATGGGAAGTTTAAAATAACATGTGTAATTAATTTTTAGTGAAAACTCCCTCAGTCTTTCTCTTTCTTTTTCTTTCTTTCTTTCTTTCTTTCTTTCTTTCTTTCTTTCTTTCTTTCTCTCTTTCTCTCTTTCTCTCTCTCTTTCTCTCTTTCTCTCTTTCTTTCTTTCTTTCTTTCTTTCTTTCTTTCTTTCTTTCTTTCTTTCTTTCTTTCTTTCTTTCTTTCTTTCTTTCTTTCTTTCTTTCTTTCT
>VZSE01003765.1:339775-370161 GCA_013398275.1 Promerops cafer | reverse complement strand
TTCATAAACCTGGTGGAAGCATCTTTTCTTCATCATCTTGAATAATGTAAAACATGTTTACAAATGGGAATTGCTATTTCTGGGTACCAACCATTTTGAAATCTCTCTTACCTGAGAAGGGCCTTTTATCCTGGCTATATATGCTTATAAATATTTTTATTTCTTTATAGAGTTTTTAAAAATTATTATCTTAAGAAAAGAGTAAGCATTCATGTAACAACTACATATCAAATCTCAATTAAAAAAAAACCTAACAAAACCCCAAAAAGACCAACAAAACAAACAAACAAACACCCCCCCCCCAAAAAAAAAAGGGGGAGAAAGTATCTGAAAATGAAAACTTAAAAGTTTGTCTTAAAAGTTCATAAATGTGGTGTTCCCTAGATCTGCATGAGATCTTTGATTATGTTTATTTGTATTACTGACAAAGGAATCTGACAATGGATAAGAGAAATAAATTTTCTCAAAGGAATGCCAAGTGAGCTAGCAATACTCAGAAAGAAGGAAGTCTCAGAAGAGCCTGTTATTCTATTATTTCCTTTAAGACAGGAATTCCTTTGTCACCACTCGTTGTCCCAGGTAACAAGTGATAGGACAAAAGGACACAGAGCACAGCACTTCCACGGTGGTGACTGTGGAAGTGCTACGTTAACAGCTGGACTCGAGCATCTTGGAGGTCTTTTCCAACCTGAGCAATCCTATGATTCTAAGAAAACAGCAACTCTGACAGCCTCTTGAAATGGTGTGCAAGGTCAGGAGAGCTTTGTTCAACACGTGAGGTGGACTTTCCTTGGTCCCTGCCTTTGTGGTCATTTGGTTTATAGGGAGCATGGGGTGCGATTAACTGTGTCTTTGTTATTTTTACTCTCCATTTGTAAGCTTGTCTGAGCTTTTTCCAAGGCCTTTTCTTTTTGTGAAGATGGTAACCATCACAAGGAATCTGGCTTTTATTTTCTTATGTTTGCTTCATCCCCTTTTCAAATGCAAGCTTGGTAGGCTAGTCAGATATCCATGTCATTTTTTGACTGCAGCTTAGGGAGGCTTGGTGAGTTGAAAAAGCCTTCCAGCTAACATTAGGAATTTATACAGGTTGGGTAGCTGGAGCTTACATTGAGTGTTCTGTACAGATGGCACAAGCAGTTGCTCTGAGAAATAAATGTGGGATTTTCTTGAAGTTAATGCTTGTTGAAAGTCAGGAGATTGAAATCTATTCATTCTCCACTCTCCTGCAGGAGGTCAGCTGTCTGACTTTAGCATCTTCATTGTACATGATAAACACCTTCCACATGTGTTAAGACAAAACAAATACTTAATACTGAGGAGATAAGCAGGTGAGTTCAGGGTACATCGTCTCATTGTGGAGTTGGTATAACTTATGCATAAAGCTAAATTCCAGCATGTGTTTGCTATTTGCTTGACTGAGTGAGAACTCATCAATGAAAAACAAACAAACAAGCATGATGATGAGTAGAAAAAGGAACAATATGACCCTTACAGTGGGTGGTGTCATGAATAAGGGAGGAGACTTGATGGTTAGTCCAGATAATTCTTTTATATAAGACTTACAGGCTTTTATAGGGACTTATATTAATTTTTACTGAGGGCAAAATAGCAAAGGTCTATGCTTACACAGAATAGGGAAAGAACGTTGATATTGGAAATGAAGAAGAAATTAGTGTATTTGACTGAGCAGAAGGCATTGTTAATATTGCATTTTAACAGCTCTGAAGTTATAGGAGTGGCGTAAATAATGCTTGAAGAAAGATTTAAAGAAGAGCCTTTTATGTTATATCCAGTTTCTTTTGTTGCTTATTCTTTTGTTGTTGAGATATTTGCTTAAATACAGCAGTGTAACAAATAACAGTTTGACTATTGTCCACTGTTTTATTAGAGATTTGTTAGTTTGTCCTTAAGAACGCTTTCAGCAGACTAGATTTGCCCTTTGATTGTCAAGGTTCTTCTGCTCACAACTAAATTAATAATTCTGACCCAAAAAAGTAACATTTCAGATCTCATTTCAACAAAATAGTAAAATATGACTGTGATGTTTGATTGCATATGTAATTCAAGAGAGGAAAGTCCTAACAGATAGTCAGATTGCATTACTATGCATTGTTCATAGTAAAAAACCATAGTTTCTATTTTGTTAAAGAGTAGGCAGTATTTTGTCTGGTTTACACTCTGCTTCTAACTTCGTCCATCTTAGAAAAAGTCCCAAAACCATGCAACAGAATGGAAGAAGTGGCTTTCCAGCTGCCTCTTTAGCAAATGCAGGAGAAGGAGAAAATACAGATAAAGTTAATTCCATATAACAGATATTTAAGTCAAGGATCGATTTTTTTCTTCACAATGCTACAAAAAATGGAAGACAAAGGCAAAGAACTAAAATGACTTTCACTCATTTTCAAAACAGTGGCTTTTAATTTTTTCAAATTTTTATCGATTTTTTTTTTGTTTCCTCTCACAGAATTCAAAACAACCAAGTTGTATTGCTAGTAGTAATATTGGCCACTTACTTGGTTATTTAAGTTTGCTCTTAATATCTAATATTGTATTTTGTATTTGCTCTGCAAGTGCTTACCTCTTTGTATATAAACTATCTGTGGCTTAAAATTCAGTTTAAGCATCTAGGTTCTAAAAAGCTGCATGTCAGCCTTTTCCTTTTATAATTCTCTTTGTTCTCAGGACGTAAGGCAATTTAACTGATGTTAAAATATAGCTAAGATTTGATTCCTTTATACAGGGATAGGTGTCTAATGCTGTTTTGGAGGCTCTAGGAGCATTTCCAGGACACTTCCAAGAGAATGACATATTGACACTAGATCTGGAGGAGGCTGAATGTGGGATACATTTGGGTAAGCCACATGCCACTACTCACTAAGGTAAATAAAATGAGATTTTTGTGGCTTTTAATCTAAAGCATTTTCTTGGCTCCATCAGGCAGACTGACAGCTACAGTAGGAGTTTAGATGTAGCACACAGGTGTATCAATGTAAGTGGATGACAGAACTGAAATGTCTTAAACTGCATTCCAAACTAAATTAACTTTTTGTGTTTCCATCACATACATTGGAATGCAGTGGCTGATATGAAAGTCAAGGGACATATCTCTGTAGTTAGTGCTATGACATGAGGCTGGCATTTTAAAATATTTAACTTACTTGATGAGTTTATAATGCAAGAAAGTAATGGAATTGATTTAATTTATGATCATACACTTTTCTTGAAAATATGCAAATCTAAAATAGTGATTGAGGCTCACAAAATTTATCAGACTGACTTAAAAGTCATCAGTTCAACAAATAAATCTTTTAGTAATTAGTTTAGTATTTCCAAGGTTTCTGACCAAAAATATTACAAATCATCCTTTAGAAAAGGGAAAGAAAAGCAGCAGCTGTGAATCTTTAGTCAGGCTCCCAGAAGTATCAAATATTAGATGATCTCTGGTGAAGTTTTTCATGACTTTTCCAGAAGGCTTCAGTCTGAAAAGGGGGTGTGTGCCACGACCCAGAAAGGTTACTAATACAGTAGGGACACTGCAGAGAACTTGCCTACTGACTACTTTCTGCTACCACTATGGTAAGAGTAAATAAAGTTGGGAAGAAGGTGCTGTGTTTTCAGGATGTCTTTGGAAAAATTCCATTAAGATCTACTTCCCAGAGCAATTAGACTATTTCCCCTGAGCCAAGACTGAGCTAAAGCAGTCCTAGCAGCAGTGAGAAGTTCTTTCATGGTCCTTGTTCCAACCCTTGCTTCTCTCTCCTCACAAAGCAGAGACAGGCACCCAATATTCCCAATAATGAAGAAGAGGTTGTGTAGCTCCCAGCATAAAGAAGAGTGGAAAGGTGAAGGCCTCTGTCCCTCTTTCCCTTCTCTTCAATCTTCTCCTCTATTAAAAAAAAAAAAAAAAAAAGGCTGGGATATCATCTTTATCCAGTATAGAAAGAAAGGAGAAACATCTTTATCACAAGTCTTCACGCTGAGGCTTAATTATTTGTCTAGGGGTTGTTTGTGTATGCTACAGAAAACTGAGTAAATGTAAGAGGATGTCATGGTGAGAAAAAATTTTAAAAATGGTTGGAGGGGTTTTTTTATTTTATGCCTGTGAGGAGAAGTGCTCAGGAAAATTCAGATGCAAATCAGGTGGACATTTGGAAACTTGTTATAGTCATAACAAAATCAATGAAGGAGAAAACAGTGGCAAGATCAGCAGTGAAAAATAAGTAGACTGCAATTAAACAGAATTTAATTAATTAATGAATTAATTTCATTTAAGTTTTCTGATATGTCTAACAGATTATTTTTATTTTTGGCCATTCAGTAAATAATTTTATAGGAATTCTGGCTCCTAGTCAAAAGCATAAGTAAGAGAGAGAGTATGGAGGGAACTAGAGGAAAAAATACTGATACTGATGTTAATGAAATATTGCCTTGCAAATGTAGGGCATGAAAGAAGCAAGTTACTTGCTGAGTCTGGCAATGTCAAAATAGCAGGTTTTTCAAAGGATTGCTGATGCACATGATTCAATAGTTCAGTGTGAAGAGAGCAGAGTACTTGGAGAAGTCATGTGAGATCTCAAAGTGACTCCAGATTTGATGTGCTAGAAGTAATAAAATGACATCTTGTAACACCTAAATAATTTGGATTAAAATATTTCACTTCCTTGTTCTATTATCATAAAATCAGAGTTCACATGTAAGCAAGAGGCAAATAAAAAACCATGCGTGCAAAGTTTCCATTTCATAATGAATTGTTTCTTCAGTTCCAATGGTGTATATAGAATGACTAAACAGTAACACTGTTTTAGTAAATATATCCTGAATTGATGTTAGCCTGAAAAAAATAAATTTGCTTTAGTTTTTTAATGTCTTCTTTTAAAACTTACAGGCATAATTGACAGAACTTATTTGTAACAGTGAAATAATATTGTTCAGATATTACCGCTATAGAGAGAAACTAATGAAATTTGCATATTTGGTGCATGTTTAGTGTTACCATCTGTCAAAGTAATATAGTCTGGTGGTGCTAATTTCAAAGGTGATGAGAGTGACCAAACAAATCTTGTGGTATTTAATTGCAAAAGCTGAGAAGATTATCAAAGGTCAAGGATGTCTCTGTAATCTTCATTCAGCATTTTAATGTAGTAAGCATTATGATACAGCACTTGAGTGTTAAATTTGGACTTCATTTAGAAAATTAATCAAGATTAGACAGCGGGAAGGGCTCCTATTTTCACTTATTGCAAGAGCTAGTTTGTGCATGTAAATACACACTAATACACACACTAATACACACACACACACACTGCTGCTCAACTATGCTCAGCATAGATATAAATTTGAATATGCATATATGTGCAATATTTGAAGATATATCTCTTTGTATATAATAATAGAATCACAGTGGTTGGAAGGAACCTTAAAGATTGTCTATTTCCAACCCTTTGCCATGGGCAGGGATACCTTTCACCAGACCAAGTTGCTTCCAGAGATGGGGCATCCACAACTTCTTTGGACAATCTGTGCCAGTGCCTCACTACCCTATAACACTTTATCTACTGGATAAAGAATTTCTTTCTAATTCCTAAACTAGACCTACCCTCTTTTAGCTTAAAACCATTCCTCCTTGTCATATCACTATCTGCCCGTGGAAAAAGTCTCTCTCCATCTTTTTTGAAGCTCCCTTCAAGGAGACTGGAAAGTCTCAGGGTCTTCTTGTTTCCAGACTGAACTAACAAAGCTCTCTCAGCCTACCCATAGCACAGGTGCCACAGATCACCTTCATGGCCTTTCTCTGGACCCTCTCCTACCCCCTCTAATTTCTCACATCTTTCTTGTGCTGGAGGCCTCAGGCACACATATATCTATAGATACAGGAAATAACAGGATTAATGACTTTCAGGTCCAGGTTCACAGCTATTCTCAATCTAGATACCATGAACATAATTCTTACATGTTTCAAATAGCAGTTAGTAACCCCTAGCTGTAGTATGCTATTAAATGAAGAGCACATAGTCAAATACACCCTTGTGGTGGTTGATAATGAGTAATGACACTCACAGGCAGTTTCTCTATGTGGGACATTATATCTACTAAAATAGCTATTGTTCATGTTATCTTCAGTACTGTTTAAAGTAAGACTATTAATATGGTACTTTACAGGCAAAAGTTTAATCAAATGCATTCAAATTTGTGTGCTCATTATCAGTGTTACAGGCTAAAATTAGCTTTGCTAGTAACATCCTTGCTTTTGGCTACAGTTTTCTTGTACTGTTTCTCTGTTTGTGGATCCTTGGAAAAAGGCAAGACTTAATAAAAATTAAATTTATTTCAACATGACATTTTATATTGAGGCAAATGAAAAAAAAAGCCCTGATCTCATGTTTTAATGAAAGTATGCTTTCAGAATCCCTTTCCTCTCAATGCTGAGGAAAGAAGGATAAGGTGCATAGACCTTCAGGCCTCCTATCTCTTCAGCAGCAGAAAGGAGCAAATTCTCAGCCTCAGAAAACCCCACATCTTTCTACCAGAATACAGGCAAGGCATGTGTGTGATACACTGTCCAGCAGTATGATTCTGCATAATGCTAATAACAAAGTGTGAAAACCAAAAGATGAGGCTTCTAAGCCAGCATCTTTGCTTAATTTGCTTCAGGACCCTGGATAGGCAGTATTCCAGGACTGACAGGCATTGCATCTGCCACTATTCTCAGCTGAGCTGGAAAAGAGTATCTTGAGAATGAGCACTTAAAGTAATACTGAGGAAAAAAAAAAAAAAGCTTTAACTGAGCCATTGTTCTGGCTTCAAGGCATCTCAGTCTCATTGGCTTTAGGAGCAGTTCTTTCCCCAACAAATAAGGGCTTACACTGCTACCAAAGTACAGAAAATACAAGTACTTTTCAATAGAAAACTCTTCCCTCTCAAAGTGTCTGAGTTTTTGACTGAGACTCTGACTTCTTAGTCACTGGAAAATGGCTGATAACTCCAGTGGAATCTAGATTTTCAGTTTTCCATTTGTATTAAAATCTTCAGAGCTGTTAAAAACTACAAACACATTCTTTCCTTCTATCACACTAATGTGTTTTCATTTGAGGTAAAATTCAAGAGTTGCTGGAAATGTTCTTCATAACCACTTAGAGTCTAAACGGGAATGTGAGAGTCCTCACAGCACTCACTGAGGAGTGAGTTCAGCAGTTCCAGTTAAGCAGCTGGAACTCAGGAGCTGAGTCTACAATACTAACCCATGGAGTAAGCTTTTTCAGCTGCTCATGTAGTCATTCCAAGCACATGTCATTTAATGGTCACTTTCATTTGGTCAAGGTTTATTTGAGAGGAGTTAACCTAAAGATCAAAAATTTCAGTTAACTTTACAGTGAAAAAAACCTAGCTCTTTAAGAATTGTTTAGCCTAGGTTTTCAGGTTGGGAAGAGGAAGGAAACACATTTTCCCTGTGAGATTGCAGCCAAATATTCTAGCTTGAAAGGTGAAAATTTAATGAAAAACCTGGATAGTGAAGTGATAAAACTATATATGAGTTTATAAGGAAATTAAGTCCTTTATGTTTAGTTCAGGATATGCAGTAAGTAAAACCAGGACCTGCACACTGAGCAGTCAGATAGGAAGAAAGATGAGATAGAGAACATTTACTGGGGCTTGCACATCCAGAGTACCAAATCTGAAAAGGAAGTGGCTGAGTGGAGGAAAGACTGGGGAAAAAGAAGTGTTCTCATGCTATTTAAAGATAACATTATAATACAGGCACACAGGGTGGCAGGATTAAGGAACCTTTAATTACTACATTCCTTTACATCTAGGTTTTTTACGTCACATTTTTTGTTCAGGTATTTAAAATATACATCTTACATGGCAGCAGAGTTATAAGATTTTAATTTCAATGGAGAGTGCATACCTTGCTAAAATTAATACATTATCTCCCACTCTACTCTCTGATGAATTTTACCCCAGGCTCTGTAGCACTATAGGTAGAAAAGTTATTAATACATTGTATGGCTTTACTGCTATAGAAAATCATATTGAATCCTTGCCCTTGTTAAAAACATCTCTAAGATGGCAGTGAGATTTAGTAGGGACACACACAGCTCTCACATTTTTAGGGTGTACCATTCTTAGTCTCCCAGGTAAGGAATGAGAGGGCCAAGTGCCCCCAGGCAGGCAGAGCTGATGCTGGAGGGGACACTGAGTGTGTGTCCAATCTCCCTGCTGTAGAGCACATGCTGCTACATGCCAAAATACCCTCTCCCCCAAAGATTTCCTTCACAGTACCGTTGCTTTTATGCTTGGTAAGTGACAGTTCCTTTTTCTGCAACGGTAATATTGTATTGATCCATTCATCACTTGAAGTGAGAAGAAGAATGGCCTCAAACAATGTGAGATCTACTGGACTGTTATGATACACTGACAGTAAATACTCTATTTGTGCTTATTCAAATTGATAATTTTTCCATTTGGCTCTCAAGTGCTGAAGTCTAAACAGCATGCAGACTCTTTATGGGCCTCAGAAACACCCTCTCAAACTCAAGCCTGTTCAGATTTTTTTTTTAATTTTTTTTTTATTTTTTTTTTTCGTGGGAACTTTATTTAGGGAATCATTCTAAAATCATATAGGTCCCAGCATATATAAAATCATATAGGTCCCAGCAACCTGTTGGTTGCAGGAAGTGTTCAATAGGGAATGAATGAAAACAAGGACTCTGTTAACCTCTCATATTGCTCACCAGAGAGAAAATACCTATTTGTTAATTAGGGCAATAAACTGACAGTGTATGCAATAATGTACAATTTGTTAGAGTGGTACTTTTAAGCTGTGCTTTCCTATTCTTCATGAGAAAAATACAGCCACACTTTCAAATCTTGTGGGTGTTTAGCACATGAGAAATTCATCAAAGGCCAAATGAAATTAAATCAGCTAAAATAGAAGAGTTTGGATGAATGTGTTTATAGTTAAAATAATATGATCAACAAGATTTATCAGTAAATGACATTTCTGAGGACATGATATGGTCTGAAGACATGACTTTTGCCAGCTTTAATGACAGTTACATTGTGTCAGTGAAAGAGATGACACAATTGCATATGAGGAAAATATGTTATGATCCATATTTTTTAGAAGGCGTTTTTCAAGAACTGAAAACCAGAGTCCCTCAGTCCCATCAGGGAGAGCAGGCATGGCTGGCTGACAGATGAGATAAGCTGGGCTGGACAGTGGGTTTCTACTGTATCTCCTAGGAAAGACTTGACATAAAGTCATTTACGCAGTGGGTGTTGTCTGTTGTGGGATGTGGAGGGCATCCAGCAATGTGTGTTTTCCCTCTGTGATGATGGGAGAGGGAGAACTATGTGGGTGAGGCCCTGCAGCAGGCTGCAGTGGAATGTTCGTGTATGACACGGAACAGCAGATACTGAGTTCAAACCTTAGCTCTGGGAAACTACAGCAGATCCTACTGTCACTGTCTCTTCTCAAAGTCTCATTTAAATGGTGGCTTTAAATGAGCAATCTGCTTGTGTTTCAGTCCTTTGCTGCCACTGAGAATCTCATTGACATGCAGTACTTACTTTGACCGTCATGTTTTGCTCTTTGGTGTTTAGAAAATGCACCAAAGAAATTTAATTTGAGTGACAGAATAACTATTATAGACTCTCAACAGTGAAGAGTGCTAGAGGGGAAGTAATGTTTTTGAGTGAACAGCTACATGATTAATAGAGTTTTGAGCACTTTACATGAACTAGTAGCTTGCTCTTTCTGACTCTTCAATAGCTCTATTTGGAAGACATGTGAGAGTCAAAGTTATGTTTCCTGAAGCACTGTATATCAAATTTGCAGATTTTGCAAGTTATAATGCAAAAATTACATATCTTAGTATAAATCTGAATCATATAATGGATGATACTTCTTTAAAGTGTACAAATAGTCACTGAGAATGGTAGGATGAGTTTGAGTTTCTGTCACCAGAAAAAAAAAAAAGATAAAATATTTAGTGTAAGGCACTCAATAATTGTTAGATAAAAATTGGCAAGGAAGTAATTTTCATGTGGTTAGAGTAAATTAGGTGTCACAATATAGATAACACTCACAATCAAATGTGGGTGATTTGCTCATGGTGTACTACACTCAGAATTGCTGCAGCTTATTTTTCTATGCTCTTTTTAAGTGCATAAAAGATGTATTTATTTCACTCATTTCAGCTTCATTAATTGGCAAATTACCACTTCAGTTAAAAGTTAGAGGTTGACATGCAGAGCATGTCAAAAAGCTTTATGATCCTAACAAGATCATGAACTTTATATGAATTAGCACATTTAGAAATGAAACTAAACTAGAAATTATGCAAAAAATAATCTCCATCTTCTTCAAAATGAGTCAAACCACCAAAGATCACAAATAAACAAGGATATCATGATTCAAATTATTTATAGTTACTTAAAATTTCTGTGTTTACTACTGTATCCCTACACAATTTAGTTTTAGGTAGCCCTGTGAGGAACAGAGAGTTGGACTCAATCATTATGCGTCCACTCCAATTTGAGACAATCCATGATTCTATGATCACCATGGAATTTTGATCTTATACTATAGTCTTGAAGATACATATTTCTCTACAGAGACAATGAAAATGATTCCTCCCCTATTTAAAATTTTACAGCTTAGAGAGCAGGCAGTATGGACAGGCATGGTTATCTTCTGTCAATCTGACAGGTGAGCTTCTTGATAGGGATAAATGGCTTCACCTGGAGAACTGCCCAACATTTTCAAAAAGTAATGTAATACGTTTGCAGTTCTCTGTGGTATGTATAAGAAAGAAGGAAGAGGGAGATATACGTGTTTAGGATTTTCTCTAGAATATATATGTTCTTAACACAGTGAAATAGGGGCAATTGAAGGTATTCTCTTCTAGTTCATAGCCCATTAGTTCTTCTACTATGTGGTACCCTCAGTGATGAAAGCTTAAGTAGATTGATGCAGTTAGAGAACACTGTTTTATCTACTTGTAAGAATTTTGAGCTTCAGGAAACCTAAAAATATACTTTAACTAACTTAATCATGCCTTCAAAATATTTTCAATTTCAGTAAAGAAAACTAAACAAAACAAACTGGCTAAGTATGTAATAAAATATTGGGAAAAACACTTGTTTGATCACTTATACAATGGTGTTTTGAATACAAGTAAACTCAAGAATGCAATGTATTAAGTGTAAAGACGTGTAGTATAGAAACAGCTATTTAACCAAACCATATTGTGATCCATGTTTTTCTGCTTTCCTTTATTGTGCAAATATTATTCTAACTGCCACTATATAAACTCAAAACTCTAGCAGACAAGCATCTTGACATTTTTCTTACCTGAAAATTTTGTTTTAGCTTGAAAAGTTTAATTGTGTAGTCAAGTCTGTAAATATGTAGCTACCTGATTATTATTATATATGCATTTTTTTTTAAATAAGGAAATATTAGGAGTTTGGTTGAAATATGTGCACCAGTGCATCAGTTATGCCATGTCCAGCAGAAGTAATTAATGAACTAAATTGCATCCATCACAGGATGAGATAAGGCTGAGAACCTTGACAGACAACAGCCAGAGACAACCCTACTGTGTTAGCACTGTACAATTGTTTAAACATTCCAATCCCTTCTCTGCCCATTACAGATCTCCTTTTTCTGGAGAAAATATACAGCTACTTCTGGCAGATTTATGCAAGTGAGACATTTGACAGATGATAAATTAGATAGTTGTAAACACTAATTTTAATTTTCATAATGTAAGCCTATTCCAAAATGTGAGCATTTAATCCCACTGTATATACATTAAAATGTCTAGAACAGAGAATGCTCCACATGCACAGTATGAGGAACTCTGCCCAGGAATGAAGTGACTGAAAAGGTCTATGTAGTCATTTTAAATAATGCTCAGACTTGAACTCGTGTTTTTATTATTTTATTATCCATAATTTATCCTAAGTATGTGACAGAGGTCAGGAACATCAAATAGGATGGCTCAGTGAAAGGCAGGATAAGGTTTTGTGGCAAGCAAGTTAAGCAACATGCACTCAGGCTAGAAAAAATGATTGACTTATGGCTAGTGTAGTCAGAGCCTTTTACTTATTGGTTTGGTGAATTGTTCATTTACTGGAACATTTGAACCGAATAAAATTTGTAAAATACATGTTACACCTCAAACATTACATTCCTGTACTAAAATCATGCATTTCATAAGTACTTCATATAGGTGGTTAGACTACAGAGTTATAGTATGACATCCTTAGATGTAAAAAAAAAAAAAAAACCTGTATTAATATTATTATTTGGAAACAGATCCTTTCCTGAGAAGGAGTCTAAAATAGTTATCCAGGAATCTTAACAAGAGGCCTTGGTAGTCCTGAAGAAAATCATGAGCTTAATGCTGTGAAATATTTGGGGTTTTTATTCTTGTGCTAAATAAGTGTTTGTATCTGACCCATAGCCTTACTATTCATTCATGCTGATTCATTCTTCACTGTTCTTTCATTAATTTTTTTTTTAATACTGTAGTGAAAGAGGACATGATATGTGTATGATAACATGTAAATATCCAGTCATACAAGATGAAAAAAGAAAAAGAATTTATGAACAGCAAAAGAAAATGGTTCCAAAGAATTCCAGGACATAGGATATACTTCTTTACATGCTTTGAACAACTACAGGAATTCTAAGGCAAATCATTGTAAATGTTAATCAAATTCTGAATTTATAATCATTTGTATGTTAGTTTGATGGTTATATGATTTATAATATACTTGACAAGACAAAACTGGGTGATTTTGACAAGATGCTTCACTGAAGTTAATGGACAGGCAGCCAAGGTGGCCTGTGAATTTTAGAAATGAAACAAATAGTGTAAGTAGGATGAATGAGGTTGATTAATTGTGATTTTATCTGAAAATGAACTTTATTTCTTTCTTCTGCATGACAGCGTATGTTTGAGGGACAAAAATATTGTGAAACAAATTAATGAATGTTATGAATGTATGTAGATAAGACTGGATTGTGAAGAACATTGCAGATTACGAATTGTGTAACTACCACATCACATTTAAAGCTTGGAAAATAAGCAAAGGAGCGTATGAATAGGGGGAGCTTATAAGATCATGTTGTCCATAAGTACATTATTTTTGTCAGAGTAGCACTACAATTCATGACAGTGAAATATTCACACAACATTCAAGGGTTTTATGCATTGATTAAGTTTATTGGCTTTGGTCTAGTATTTAATGAACTGCCAGAAAAATTTATTGCTTAGCATACGCAAGCAACATGAATATTATCTATTCATCTTGCTAATATAGACAAAACAAATGCTAATGTTCTTGGAGTCAGCAAACTAAAAACTGAGGTGTTTTAGTATGTATTCATCTATGTGCACATAAAAGTGAAGACAAGATTGGGCTATCATGGTGCATTAATAAAGACAGCTACTCTCCTTGAGGAGTTGTCTCCTACTGTTAACATACTTCTCATCATAAAAGCTCAAAAACTGCAGTTGAAAATTTAAATTCAAATATAAATAATACAATTTTAAAAAATCACAGTATGCACTATGTAACACAGTACTTGTAGATCCCTTTAAACATTATTTTAATGATTCCCTTGCAAGGTCAGAATGATAAGCTTTCCATACCATTTCCTATTACATTTTTAAAAATTGTGATCAATTGCATCTCCTTGTTGAAACTGGATTCTTCTGACACAGGAATTAATGACTTAATTTCAATGACAAAAGAAGGGACACCCATCCAAGTCTTGAGGCATCAGCCCCATGAGTTAGAAGGAGAAAAATTAAATAAAATAGCATCTTATCCTTTCTCATCCAGCAGAGCTGAATTTCTTCCTTGATACCAAAATACCCCTAAAAAGATATAAGCCATGTATAATGGAAATTAGTGCATATGATATTCTAAGAACAAGCAGTTAATGTTAGGCTTCATTTTTCTTGCAGTCACATTTATAAACTGCTGACATGGAGCTGTTTGCAGGAAAAATATCCTAATCCACTACAACTAACCCGTGGCAGCTGCTGTGTTACACCAAACACTTGTCTCATGATGGCAGCCTTGACCTCAAGTGCATAGGACATAGAAAGGAAATAAAGGTACTTCCTGACATTTGGACAGAAGTTTCTTTGTTTTTCCTGTGACTAAGCATCACTGAAAAAAGCCAGGCTCCATCTTCTTCACACCTTCCCTTCAGGTATTTATATACATCAGTGAGATCCCCCTGAGACTTCTCTTCTGGCTAGAAGGTCCCAGCTCTCTTTGCCTTTCCTTACATGAGGGGGTGCTCCAGTCTCTTAGTGAATTCAGTGGCCCTTCCAGCAGAGCTGGACACTGCTCCAGGTGTGCCACCACCTCCATCCCATGCACTCAGGGATGTCATTGGCCTCTTTTCCTGCAAGGGCACATTGCTGGTTCATGTTCAAATTAATGTCCCCCAGGACCCTCAGGTCCTTTGCCCCAAAGCTGCTGGGTGTCTCCCAGCACAGTTTTGTACCCAGCATTGTTCCTTCCCAGGTGCAGGACTTATTCTTGTTGAGCTAGATAATAGATCTGATATGAATAATATTATTATGATATGAACCAGATAATAGACCTGATATGAATAATTAGGTATTCCTGCAGATTGCCTATNGGGCACATTGCTGGTTCATGTTCAAATTAATGTCCCCCAGGACCCTCAGGTCCTTTGCCCCAAAGCTGCTGGGTGTCTCCCAGCACAGTTTTGTACCCAGCATTGTTCCTTCCCAGGTGCAGGACTTATTCTTGTTGAGCTAGATAATAGATCTGATATGAATAATATTATTATGATATGAACCAGGAACCAGACCTGATATGAATAATTAGGTATTCCTGCAGATTGCCTATTTGTTAAACAAAATAACTAAAAGCTTATCACTGATTTCCTATCAACTGACTGTTATTTTAATCTGTAGTTTTCTAGTATTTTCTTTAGAGACTCTGCTTCACTGAGAGGGGCTCAGTTCTTTCTGTTCCTCTTCTTCCTCTCTGTCTTGAAATCTGAACTCTGTGCTGAATAATGCAATAAATAGCACCCTATCAATCAATAAGGTCTTCCTGTGCAAGTACTTTAAATTTTTTTTCCTATGTTTGTTTAACAACTAAGTTTCAAGCTCTCCTCTGTCAGTAACTACAATCATTACAGAATCACAGAAAGTTTTGGAAAATGAAACAGGGCCATACAGTATTCGAAAACTTGATTATCTGTCTTACAATCATAAAGTCCTGGTGAAATAATAATTGCACTAATAAAGCTGCTTATGCATCATCAGTCTCTGATCTCAAGTCTGTAACATCTCTGATCTTCTTGCTTCTCTAATCTTTGGTCTGTGTTTCCCGATAAGAACGTTCAGTGCCTTGCCATAAGGAGGTGTTTTAAAAGTAGAAAACATGAAAAAGAGAAATTTTGTGTTCAAAGGAACACTAACAAATTTAGGATTAGTTTAGACAACTTCTATTTCAGTGGTTCAAGAAAATAATCTCTAAATTACTAAAACTAATACTAACCAAAGGAAATGTTAATGGAGAAAATAAAGGGATTTTGAAAGTTTTTCCTCCACATTATACACAGTTGTGATATTCTTGGTCTATGTGATATTTCCAACTTTTATGATATTATAGTATCTCTTCCTGTGATAGAAACATTTTAGAGTTTACTCATTCAGAAGTTAATAATTTCTATAATTCTAGAAAATATTTAAGAAGGTAAATTAGTTAAAAGCATATTTCAATAACAAATTTTAACACACATGGTGGTTTTTTGACAATTAGGAAGTAGTTGAACTTTGTTTTGTCAGTTTCCAGTTCCAATCCCACCCCAAAACATTGTTGTAGTAACTCTTAAAGTATCGTCTAAAATAAGGTAGAAAAGACAGGAAAATATAATGATTTCTTAATTGTTTCTCTTTGTTATTCATGTTTGCCAGTAGATGCTAAAAAATCTAATTATTAATATGTCAACTGATAAAATATTCTAAACCAAAAAAAACCAAAGAGAAACATTTATTTTATTAATGAATTTTTGTGTCAGATTAATAATTTTTAAGCCTTGTATTCCCCCTTTGCCTTTTAATGTTACCAGAATGAATTGCTTTATTTTCTAGCTGTCATTTATCTGTCCTCTTGCTATCATTTTTCTTTGCCAAAATCTAAATGGTGAACAATCTGTTGTCTTAAATGGAGATTTTCAACACAACTACAAGATGCTATTTATCAAATTTCCATATAACAATTAAGTAGGAAAATGAAATGTCAACTTTAAAGCTGTATTTGGAAATCAGAGGATTATGACTCTGGTTCAGAATAACTCCAGAGAAGAAAGTTGGTGGATGAGCTGAAATACCAGCTGTAGAGAGAGACCATCTTTGCACTGGAGGGAGAGAACACCTTCTAAAATACATTCCCCTCACAACAACATGACCCAAACCTCAAATAGTGATTTTTTTTTTTCTTTTAGTCACATACAAAAACTTTGTTGTTGTTTACCTAGTCCTGTATGGTGTATATTTTAATTCCCTACATCGCCTTTGAGATAGTGTTTACAAAAGTTTTTAAAGGCAGAGTTATGCTCTAGTAATTCCTGCTGTAACTTGCATCTTACTCATGGATACGTAAGTTCCAAACTAGGATTACATAATAGTTTGAAATAAGGTTTTGTGAGAGGAATCTGCTATTCAAAGTAAAAATACACTAATTTCAATTATTTATGTGTGCCCCTGGAAAGTTACAATTTTTAAATTATTTATTGCTGCAGCTGAGATTGCAGATGTACTAGGGCCGTTTTCCATGACACCTTTTCCCAGAATAGTTTCAGCTGAGCTGAATCCATTAATGGTTTGAGAACTCAAGCTATTCTTCGAGCAGGTGGGTTTTTTTTTTCACGTTACCTACAATTCTGGATATAGCTTTCAGACAGAGAAGCAGTCGTTTGATGTAATGAGTTCAGTAAGAAATTATTTTGTCCTGTGGCAAAAGGAATAGGTTTTATTTAAACTTTACTGCTTGGGTTATTAGTCAATTTTAACTTGTTGACATTTTTAAAATAAGTCAGTTTGTTAAGATGAGATAAATTCTAAAATATTTTGCTGTTATTCGTATTTTCATGTTAATCTATTTTCTCCCATTTTATTTAATGGTTATTCTTCAGTAAGACAAGTAACCCAAGTAATCTGCTGCTGTGGCATAATTTCCTACAGGAAATTATTTCCATAATTTCCTACTGAGAGTGTTTCATTGATTAGTTTATTTCTGTTTGTGTTTTTGCCCTATTGGGGGAAACAGAGGTTTATAGATGTGATAGTCCTGAGCTGTAATTCTCAGTGAGCCTACATCTGGGTGATTGCAGACAAGCCACTTGACCTCAATATGACTCAATTAACCCAGCAGCAAAATTGAGTAAACATCAAAATCTCATTGAAAAGCAGCTGCTGCAGCATCTAAATTGAATTGTCTAAAATTGCATTGTGACAGCATTGCCATTGGGTCTCTAAAGATGTGAATTTTAATTGTTTTTCAGTCATAACATTCATAACAGTCATAACACATGGCTCTAAGAGGCATGCAAATAATGACGTCTCCATAGTTTTGCAAGAGCATTGCCTGCATGGTCAATGGAGGCATTTAGATCAGTTCTATAAAGTGTTTTTTTCAGTTTTCAGATTTTTTCACAACCATTAACATGTATATCTACTTGAAAAGGGCGTGTATTTTTATGATTTTGGATCAGATAGCAGAAATTTCATCTTTAATTCATCATACAACAACCTTAAGAATGTATTGATCTTGAGGGAAACCTAGAAAAAATGAAGATTAAAAGAAGTTTTATGAGGTTTTGGAAAATGAATGGCTCAATTTTGGGAAATATTCCATGACAGTCTTTTTTTTCCCAGTAATGGTGGAGTCTGCACTTAGGGAGACATCCATGGCCTGGGCGTTGTCTCTCTTGGCACAAGCAGTAGGAATGCTTTGGACAGGATTTGACAGAACATCTTAAGGAAAATTTTTTCATCATAGTGAATTTAAATTATGATTTTTTGTCTATCTATCTATCTATCTATCTATCTATCTATCATCTATCTATCTATCCATCTATCTATCCATCTATCCATCTATCATCTATCTATCTTCTATCTTTCTCATGCAGTCCTTTTATAGGATTATAGTTTAAGATTTTGGTAGCTATTTTGCTCATCATAGTGAAGAACTGTGCTATTCTGGGGTTTTTCATGATCAGCCACTTGAAAAATATTGACTATTAATACTAATCACTCCAGTATTATTCTCTGTCACTAAAAAAAAAGACCTTTAGTTTACTTGATAAACTCTAAATACAGGTTTAAATCTGAACTTGTCCTGCAGGACATCTTATTCAAATGCAATGGATAATATCAAGCATACATACTATTTTTTTCTCATGCTGAAATTGTTAGTATTCAGTGAAGTCAAACTACTGAACAGCTGAGATGCAAACCTGGAATCCTGTTTTATATCATTTCTATACTATTCCTTAGGTGTTGCATCAAGATTTTTATCTCCTAATTATCTTTTACTGTGAATTTCTCATCACGATGAATACACTCATTATTTTTTATCCACATGCAATGCACACCTCAAGTGCCAATCAGTACAGAAGTGGCTGTATAGACAATACACATTTAGTACCATACTTGGCTGTTTTTTAATCTACATGTTGTCTTTCTTTTATGATCAGGAACCACATGGAAGGGATAATTCTGTGAGTCACTTGATAACCTACAAAAAATTTTGTTTCATATAATCAAAAAGAGCTTCTGAGTTTATCAGTCAATTATTCTCACACAATACATTTCCTAAAAGCAATCACATGAGGGAAATCTGATGTTTATTTCAGTATGGAAGCAGCTTTATAGAGTAGAATTGCTTCTGTGTGTGAAAAACAACTTTATCATTGTTTACTATTAATGATCTGCTTACCTATATAGCAACAGAGAGATCAAATTACTAAATGTGTTTTAATAATTAATTAAAATTTCTCATTTTGAAAATCAAAGAAACAGCATACGCCTGTTAGTGTATGTGTTCAATTATTCAATGCTATATTCTGTTCTACTGTATTTACTATCACTAGGGTATCCATAGCCAGATGATATTAACAAAATTAAAAATATACTCCTGATAGGGGTTACTAAAGGGTCTTTATATTAACTTTAAAAAATTATATATTTGGCATTTGGTCTCATGAAAAAAAACCCCATTGTGCTTTAAAAAAATATCTTCAATATAATGGTAAGTAGAAATCTCAGTGGGAATCTTGAAGATGACTTTAGTAATGTAAAAATACCACAAAATGTACTAAATATAGAATCAATTAACACACGTTGTAAATCGGATAAGAGCACAACACGAATGCTAAGAATGTATGTCCTGTGTCCAGCCATACAGACAATGCTTTAGGCAGTCTGATTAAATAAGAATATTTCATTATGAAATGGTCAAAAAAAAGAGGTTTATTTTGGCCTGAGTTAGTTTCTTATATAAGGCATCTTATGTAGATCCAAAGCCACACAGCAGCTCCAAAGGGACACACAATATAGAAAACCCAGCTGGGAATCCAGGCTTTCTATGGACACTTCTTATAGCCTTTCACTTTTGATTCTTTTTTGCTTCTGACTGAAATTATTGTAAGGAGCTAAAAAATTATCCAGAATATGACTCTCCTGCACTGAGAAGTGTGTGCAAGGGTGGTTTCGGATGGATGTTTCAGAGGATGGTTATATAAAAGATGGAGTAGGAAAAGGTTCATTTCCCACCAGTAATAATAGAGCACTTCTTTATGCAGCCTGGTTCCTGTCCCTTACTGGGAAAATCAACAGGAGCTGCAGCCAGGAGTATGCTCAGAGGAGAATAATAAGGAAAGGAACAGTTTTCATGGAGCACAGTACACAAGCATAGGACTTGATGTATATAGTAAATTTGATATATATGTTGATGACCTGCAAAGGTAGACAGCAGCCCAGTCAGCAAAGGCTTTTCTAAGGCAGATGACATTCTGTTACTTTGAAGGATATCTTCCAGGTAAATCTTTGTATTTATTTGATCCTAAATGTTATTTTCTTCTGTTCCAATGGAAAGAACCAGCATGCAGTCCTCAGGTTTTTGTAATGCTTATTATTAATGAAAAAGAAACAAAGAAAAAGAAGTATGTAGTGGACCAAAATGATTCAGATTTTGTTGCTTATTTTCTAGACAGTCTGATACAATATATTTCCAAAGTTTATTAATACAAATACCTATCCTCTCCACGTAAGACATCTTTAAGACCTACACTGCACATATATCCCAGTGGATTAGATGGCTGAATCCCTGTTCTGAGGAGGGCAGAGATATCCAAACAAAATGTAAAATTCAGACTTTGCTGGTGAAGTACATGTACCATTATCCATGTACCAAATTTCTCCCGGAAGGAATTCACAAGCCAATGAGGAACACTAGTAGTTAGGAAAATAATATGTTTCAACTATCTTTGAGATTTCCTAATGTACCATTCCTTCTGAAATGTCTCCATCTAATAATAGCAACACTTAAAAAGCTGCTAAAGAGGGTATCAGGTCCCCAGTACAGACTTTAAAAGACTGAGGATTTTGCTTTATACTCAGTCTTTTGATTTGGTTTCTTTTTGGGAGTGGAATATGGATTTCATGGTTCAAAATTGTATTCATAGCTCAGCTGCTGTAGTTGTAACACTGAAAAATGCACATTCATGGAAATACTCAGGAAAGGCCAAAAAAATCTTTCTTTTAACTCATCCTGGTTAAACTTATTCAGGCCACTCACCTCTCAGATGCTTACTCATTGTTTTACTGAATTTAATATATTCTATATAAATTATCTATGGACATTAATTTCATTTTTATGCTTATAAAATGTCAGTTTCCTTCTTTTTGTAAAATATCAAATTAAATTTCGAAAGGTTTCAGAGTGAGTTTTTAATATTGCTCTGCTGACACTGTCAGTCTTATCTCTTTAATGACTTTTAATAGTCCCCTAGCTATGGCATTTCTCCTTACTATTCTCTGGCCAGTTAATAATTGCACATTGTCTTACAAAAACATGCTGACTTTTAAAGCCAGAATGAGCAGATAACATTGCATCTACAGGTATAAATTGCTGGTTATTATGTTAAAGAGCAGGAAATTTAATATAGAAATGTACAGGTCTAGTATCTGATCATGTGTAACTAATCATGAAGAATAAATAACATTAATGAAATTACTGTAAAGGAATTTTAAATATTTGGTGAAAATTTTATGTGAAAAGATATTACCAACACTGAAACTTTGTAAAGTGGAGTAGTAGAAAAAGGCTAAGTTTTCACAATCCAAGGAATGTATCCAGTGAAATAATGTACATTAAATTCCCAATCCAGATCATCAATAAAGGTGTTAAACAGGACCGGACCCAAAACTTAGCCCTGAGGAGCACCCTTGGTGAGGCCATTGTGCTCCCTGAACCTTGTCTACTTGACTGCAACTTTTAATTTTTGTATCATAACCTGCATTCATATCTGAGTAGTTCCATAGCTGAGATTCATGTTCCTGATGTTCCTGTAATACCATGTTACTGAAATTATCCACCTTCCCTAGAGAAGGTACATTCTGTGGCAAATCATAGGAAAGGTCTTTATGCAGGGAAATAAGGTGTACTTGAGTGGACTACTGGCTAATTAGCCTGTTTTTTGTTTTTTTTTTTAACTAATGCAAATATTTAGTTTTACTCAAAGTAATTGCAGAATTTTTTTTACATGGAAAAGATTTTTCTTTTTAATCCTTGATTTTCTTTAGAAGAGTGTCTGCTTGCAGTCACTAGAGATTCTTTATTATAGTACATCCTGTGTGATTTTGGTTCTGTGTACACAACTGTTACTTTTTTGGGTGGGTTTTATATTGGCATATGGGTTTTTACTCTGTTATCTTTGACTCTTTTAAGTAACTTTAAGTTCTGCTCAGTTTTACTATCTGTATTCTTCTGAACAGAATTCAAGAAATAAATATCTGTCAAAATTACACAGTGCACTGTACTATATCTGAAGAAGCTTTTTTTTTTTTTGGCACTGTATGTAAGAAATTTGAGTAACAGCTGCTGACAAAGGCAATAATTCTTGAAATGAGGTTTTTTTTCTCTCTTCTCTGAAGGCTATTTTGTTTCATTTATCTGAAAACAAGAAATTGTACCATCACAGCATTTTCTCCAATGTGATAGAGGAAGGTATTTAAAAATGCATTCCACAGAGGTGGGCTGCTTTAGGATGTCTGTGCCACATCTTCTCTGTTTTGTCTTTCTCATTTTATAAATATACTATCTGGAAGTGTAAATCTCTCTTTAACCTATATCCCATGAGATGCTGACTTAATTGTAACTTAAAGACCCAAACAAATACATATTTTACTGATTGTTTCTGAAGCACAGTGTCCACTTCATGTTGTGTCTTATCCCATTCCTATCTACTTAAAATATGTAAGTGCCATATGGGTCTTTATGCTCAGCAGCAGCTCTTCATGGATTTATTTTGGAAACTACTGTTATTTTAAGGGGTTTCTTTTTCTGTCCTCAGCTCTTCAGACAAAAATGCTGTTGGAAATTAAGATATTATGCACCAGCTTCTCCTGGCTACTTTCCTCAAGAACGCAATTCTCTAACCCCGTATCAATTGTAACAAGATTTTTTTTTTCACTTTGAGATATTGAAGGCCTCAGAAATGCAGTCTGAGAAATGGCCTCGAGCAGCAGTGCTGGGTGTTGTTTCCATGAGGCAGTGCTGGCCCCTCTGTGCTGTGTGGGTGCTGGATAACCCTGCTCGTGGAGCAGCTCCTACTCACAAAGTCATGGCATCCCCAGTGATACACAGAGGTGACTCAGGACACTTTATTCTCCTGTTTCCAGCATCAGCTCTTGTGGGGTGAGCAGAGGAGCCCTGGAGTCTAATTAAGCCCTTGTGAAGGCATGTGGTATCAAGCCAATTGATTTCTTCAAGAATTTACTCCACCTTTTCTTCCTCCTCAGATAGAAAATAAAAAAAAAAATAAACCAAACAAACAAACAAAAAAAAAAACCAAAACCAAAACCAAAACAAACCAAAAAAAACCCAACAAACAAAAAAAAAACAACCCCAAAAAAACCCAACCAGTCCAGCTGCAACTGTCTTTAGATCAGGAACTTTTCTGTGACACTTCAGAGATCACACATCTCAGAGCTGGCCTTCTTCTAGGTCTCTCCTAGCCTGTCAGGCTTTCTGCCCTCTCTGCCTACATTCTGCTTCTCCTTAAGATAGAAATGCTTTCAAAAACTTCCTTAAAAGTCTAGGTTTTCCTTTTTATCAGTGATTTACCTGTCACCAGTTACAGTCTAAGCACACTCATCTTACTTATCTTTTCAATTTTAGACAAAAAAATAATTTCTGAAACAAGAAGTAAAACAAACCACGTAACTTTTTGTCCTAAACACTCTTCTTTCTCTTTATGAATGGTTTATTCTTCTTTTATGTAAGACCTTCAGTCATGTGCTTTCTTCTTGAGTGTTTATACACAGCACCTAAAATAGGGAGGCATTCATTTTGACTGGCAAATTTGACTCTACTAGAATACAAATAATATATTACAATTCTAAGACTTGAACTACGGGAAAAACAGATGGGATTTCTCATAATTTTCAGTATAAAGGAATTTTTAAGAGTGGGTTTAAAACTGATGTGTAGAGAGAAAGACAGATTTTGTAAAGTCTGTGCTCTGTTACATTTATGTCTTTACTGCTGGGTATCTCTGACCCATTAAAGTGATCATAGAGGCCAGCCTGCTTAGTAAATAGCAGCTGCATCCAAGTTGCTTCAGTTAGCGAGGAAATGAAAGCATCCAAACTCTTGATTCAGCCTTTTAGAAATACAGAATGCTATGTCCCATTCAGTCTTCTTCCCTAGGGAGCAGGCCAGATTGTTTGCATGCAGTGTAACACTGCTACCTCTTGGGACCTAGAGCAGTAACTGTGCTAGTTCTGCTGTGCACTGATGCTGCCTGGCCTCCTTTTCAGTTACTCCTGTGTGCTAATTAGAATATAAGATTAAATGAAACAGAAGTTTCACAGAGAGATGCAATGTGTTTGAATAACAACATCAAAGTATGGCTAAGGAGGATTGCTCCATGTCTTTTGGAGTGATTTATTTTGAACCATCCATCAATTAAAATTATTTCTATGCCTTTTAGTTGTTTATTGTTGTTCTTGTTGTTATCATTATTAATACTATACTAACAGCAGTGATGGTTGAAAGAAATTTTGAAAAGCACCAAGTATCTTATTAAAAAAATGCATTTTCTAACTCTGTGCTGTTGCATACTGGAGAGGTGGCTCTGTACTGTACTTGCAGCTACTCCTCTATCTCAATATACATCATCTTTGAGCCAGTACTACCAGTGTTTTGGAAAGCATTTGAGAATTACTATTGAAAACTTGTGTGATTCTGCATTTATTTGTCTGTTCATTGCTTTATATGACAGATTAAGATAACATTCAAGGTGTTTTTGCTGTTGCTGCAGTCTAGATTTTAAAAAACAGGAAGACAAAGTTAAAATGTCAATAATAGTTAGATAAAGAGAAAGCAGGAAGCACATCTTAAAAAATTAATAGACAAGATAAACTACTTTCAATTTAGAAAAGATCTCTGGCTTCATCCAGCTGTAGATACAGTCCTTTTACAATCCTTCCTATATGACCCTCCAATTTCGTTCAAATCATTTCTTTTGCAATGCAGTTTTATTCTGGTCTTTTTAAAGACAGCTTCTCAGTCATGCTACATTTTATGGTCTTTTTCTGCCTTTTATTATTCAAAAAACTTGGTATTGTACATCAAAGTGATGTTCTTTTCTAGTCTCAAAAAGTGATGCTTAAACAAGTAATGCTCTTGCCTACCATGTCATCTTTATGTTCATTCTGTAACTCTGCAGAAAATCATGCAACTCATGTCTAATTTTTCAAGCTTACAACATATAATAGCCTATCTAAAACAAAGTAATTTTTTAATATATGAGGGTACTGCTGAGGAGGATAATATAACTAATAAAATATCATGAGAGAATTAAACGGCAGTAAAAATTAAACCCAATTTTTTTATCATAGCTTTGGGATTCAAAATTACTTTCAGTGCCATTAGGAAGTTAATGATTTGCCCTTGTGGTGTGTTAAGCTTGGCTGGTTGCCATATGCCCACCCAAACGCTCTCACACTCCCCTCTCTCAATTGGATGGGGGGAAGATAGAAAAAGTTTGTGGGTCAAGATAAAAACAGGGAAATCATTTACCAGTTACCTTCATGGGAAAAACAGACTTGACTGGGGGAAAATCAAGTGTAGGATTTTGAGAAAAAAATGCAAAACTAAGAACAGCTTCCCCCAGTCTCCTCCCCAGACTCAGCTTTATTCTTCTTTCTCAAGTCCTCTGTCTCGTCTCCACCTATCCAGTGTGGCACAGGGGGATGGGGAATGAGGGTTTCTGTCAGTTCATAGCAGTTCCTCTTTGCCACTCCTTCCTCACTCTCCACCCTGCTCCAGTGTGGGGCCCCTTCCATAGGATAGTCTTTCACGAGGATACCCAGTGTGGGCTCTTTGTGGGCTGTGGTTCTTCAACATTTACTCCTCATGGGTCTTTTCCACAGAGTACTGGCCTTCAGGAACAGATTGTTTTAGCATGGGTCCCCCATGAAATGCAGCTTCTGCCAGAAAACCTGCTTCTGCACAGGATCTCCCCAGGCTGCAGCTTCCTTCATGGATTGTCAGCCTGCTCCAGCGTGGGGATCTCCATGGGCTGCAGGTGGATTTATGCTCCAACATCCCCCCCCGTGACACGCAGGGACACAGCCTGTGTCACCATGGTCGTCTGCAGGGGATTCTCTGCTCCAGCACCTAGAGAACATTTTCCCCTTCCTTTCTCACCATGCTGAGAGTCTGCAAGGCTGTTTCTTCCAGTTTTCTCTAAGTCCTGTCCCACAGCAGTTGCACTGTGGTTTTTCTGAAATGCACTCTTAAATAAGCTTTCCTAGGCCCGCTTGGCTGCTGAGCTCAGCTGTCCTGAGCAGACCTGCTGGAGGCAGCTGGACAGGGTCTGTCTGATGTGGCTCAGCCCTGGTCTCCTCTCACAGAGGCCACCTCTGCAGCCCTCTGCTGCTAACACCTTGCCATACAAACCCAACAGAGCCCTTTGTTCTGCCTGGTTCTTCTAATCTACCTGCTCTTCTGCTAAGCTGTCTGCTCTTTGACACAGTCTTAGTCCCTGCATCTTCATTTCACTCTTGCTATTTTCCTGATGTTACCACCCTGTTTTTACACATGGCCATGAATAGTTTGTATGAAGAATGAACAAGTGGAGGAAAAAGTGGTACAGTCACAAGGATGCTGCAAATAAAATAGGAAGGTGGCTTTTTCTTTTATATATTCTTTTTTCATCCTATGGTGTGTTAATTTAGAAGTAGGGTTAATTTTGGAAGGTAAATATTTAGACCTGGATTTAAATTATTTTTGTGATATTTTGTCATATTATTACTTGTGAGGAGTGGGGAAGTAGTCTTCCTGTTTCAGTTCCTCCTCTGCAAAATAATGCTTTTGCACTTCACAGATGATGAGGTAAATGTATTATAGTGTGAAACACTTGGCTGCCTTTGGCTGAGGTCACAAGCAAATACCTGAGCAGAAGATGGATGGCATTCTGTGTCAGAAAACTTCTAGTGGCAAAGTGTACCCCACTTAGTTTGGGTGAGATTTTTTCTACTGGTGGTAGTGATCAGATGTTGCCATTGTGACAGCATGTTGTTCATTGTTCAAGATAGATGATTACTGAATTATTTTGTGTGCATTACTCTCTGTGTCTCCTTTGGATTGCTGGATTGGTTTCAGAGACAAACACAGAAAAATAAATCTGAATTTTCTTGGTTGGTTTTTTTTTTTCCCGTTTGGTGAGGTTTCCCTTTAAAGAGGGAAGATGGCTCTATGAAAACACATCTGGATTAAAGTGATTATCAGATATTTGTGTGAATGCAATATCACTTTGCTGGATGTTTATATTTAGTGAATAAAAAAGGTGGTAATTTTTATAATGGTAAAATACAGCAGCTGTTTTGAAATCCAAATTGAATATTCATAAACTTTCTCCCTGCCTGATTTAACTGATTTGAGCTTTCAAAATCTAATGTTTCCTTGGAAGTTGTGCTAGAATTGTAACCAATAATCTTCCCATGTTCATAAAACATGCAAACACACATATGGTACATATTTGCTAGATTTTGTTGACAAAAAGAAGATAGATCCTTTAGCAGATATATAATTTGCTGTCTTCATTGCAGTTTTATAAGAGACACTGTTATAAAAATGGGTATGACATTTGCATTTCTGTTTAATTGCTGTGGAGGGAACATGAAAAGATAAGAGAGCCAAGAGAGCTTATTAAAACTGAAATGAGGGCAAGTGATAAAAGAATGATATATTAGTGGTGCTGCAGTCAGATCTGACACTTTCCCCACAAAAACAATCTTATTCAGGGATTTTTTGGTGAGGAGAGAGGATATAGGGATTATATAATAACTCTGTTCTCTTCTGAGCTACACTTGATATACAGGATCTCTCTATGACTGTATTTTAACTTGAGGGCCTCAGTAGCCTTGGGTACATTGAGGAAAATAATGTGACTTCTTCTCTGCCCTGAAATATCTTCCTTTTCCCTTTTCTTTGGCTGACTTTTTATTAATTTTTTTTCTTTTTCTTTTTTCCTTCCCTTTTTCTTTCCTGTGTCGGATTACACCATGCTGCATTTCAGGGCTCCTGAGCCTCTCCATGGTGTGCCTCATAGCAACATCTCTGATTTTCAACCCATCCAATGAGATTTAATAATGGAGAATAATGTTTGAAGGTATTGAAGCCATGGTTTATAGTCTGCAATGTCACGCATTGGGAAACATTAGTCTATACTGGGCATGTAAATGAGTTAAGTTCACAATGAAAAGTAAAGTATAATCATATAGCTAATAACTTAATTATAATGAGGGTACACAGAAAGGTAGAGCTAAAGATATATAGTAATCATTTAAGTCGGGGACTTGCTACTTTTTGTTTTAATGACATAATCAAGACAATGTTTTATGAAGAAATTTGTAAAAATTCTCATAGTTTTAAAACATTAAATTTCTATACATAAATGTGCATATGCTGCATGCTGCTATAGGGACTTCCCTCAGCTTTTGAATATCAAAAACCTCCTTGCTGGCTGAAACCATCACTGATTTTTTACTTGAGACTTGAGTCTAGCTGTGCAGGGAGCTAGAGCAGGGAAGTGTCTTGGAGGAATCTGTGTGTTGGAACAGGCTGCCTGTCCTCCTCTGGCGGGGCATTTCAGCAGATTGTGGCAAAATTCTGCTTTGTCAACAGAATAAACCCAGTTCTGTCAAGTGTTCTGCGCAGCCTTCAGTCACAAAGTAATGATGAGCTGTCACTGAGCTGATACAGGAACAGAACTCCATTGCACAGCTTTTCCCCACCAAAAAAAAATTCAATTCTGTTCACTGCAGGGAGATGCATAACCCTTGACATGAAGCTGTATTAGCTTGCACAAAAATTGAGAAAATCTGCTCAAATAAGTAAAATCTTCCCAAACCTTACTTTTATGTGTTGTCTTGCTTCTCTGGAAATGATAGCTTACAACAAATCTAAAAAGCAGGGGCATTCCCCTAAAATTCAAGAGCTTTCTAGGACTATCTTATATATCGTGACATAGCCTCAATAATTTCTAAACCACTATAGCCACTGGATATGGCTTTTCTTTCAGGTACACATCTTGTTTAAATAATTGTGTATTCTGATGCTCTGAAGGAAGAATACACACAAACCCCACAGTCTGTGCAATTAAGTCATCCTACTAGTTTGGTTTAGCTCCATGGTCTGAGCTGGAATAAGGAACCACCAAACATTTTATTTCTACTGAACCTTTATCTTGCTGTCAAAGATAATATTCATGTGCTAATAGTATGTTTAGGTGAAAGTTTGGTTTTGGTTTGTTATGGTTTTTTGCAGTTCCTGTGTTTACTGTAAAAGAGTAATATCATTAGCATGCATTGTGAAATAGCTGAAAAACTAGAAAAACCACATATGAATCCAGGAAAGCTATTCTCATACTGTTTTCCTATGAGTGTCTTTTACTGTGTGAAAGCAACTGGTTTTATAACTGGGTTGTTTTCATGCTAAAGGGATCCTGGAGAAACCCTGACACTTGTGAGAGCATTTAATTGATGCTTACATTTATGCTGCAATATATTTGAACATATTTTTGAGTTCTGGCCTTCTACATAAAACTCCCATGTTTCAGATATTTCAGCTTTAGGAGAAATGAGCTAATTCATTTTCTGATTCAAACATACATAAGATGTAGAAAATTTCTATTTATTGCTCCATTTTTGATAACATAGCTTTCATTTCTGGGGCAATTTACATTTCAATATACATATATGTATGCGTTTGATAAACAACTGTATTAGAATCATTGGTATTTTGTGATGTGTTCAAAAATTATTTATTTAGAAAATGATTTAATAAAATAACAGAAAAGTTGGTAACTTAATGTGAACCCTTAAAGAAGGTACACATAAATTCTTAAGGGACAAATATTCTGTTGTCAACACATTTTATAACAACAATAAGAATATTGTCACTAACACCAATTAGCAGGAAATTGTAACATGTTAAATGAAAAAATCTGCCTCTGTCGATGGAAGACTGTAGGACTTCTGCTATTCTTAATAGTATCAAGATTATCTCATATGTTATAACCTGCAGATGAAGGAAGCAGAATACAATATGAGGGCTTCAAAGTCATGTTCCTCGAAACATTTGTGTCACATGAGTTTCTTGCACAGTTTAAAAAAACACTTTCCTTGGATATTTTCTTTGGTGTACTACAGTTTGTGCTCTGAAAGACCTCAGCATTTCACTGCTGCTCTTCATCTTTCAGAAATAGGAAATTTAAATATTTATGTGTTATTTCTCTCTTCAAAAAAAAGAGGAAAGGTAAAAAATATACAGAAAGCATCAGTACTATGGAGTAGCAGTTACTGATGCATAATTACAATAGCAAATTTCCCATAACAAGCTCTGTTAAAAAACAAACAACTCCTAAGTGGCTCAGAAAGAAAAAGACTTCTCTGATTTTTGTGTGCTTTCAGTCCCTCCTCACAGTACAGCTTTTTTGGTGACACTTATAATTACTCTATCCTGAAATTTTATCTTGCATTTTTGATAGTTTTTTTTTTTTTTTTTTTTTTTTTTTT
>VZSE01003765.1:314777-339753 GCA_013398275.1 Promerops cafer | reverse complement strand
TTTTTTTTTTTTTTTTTTTTTTTTTTTGTAGTAGTAGTAGTAACTCCAGAATGGGTTAGTTTCAGAGATAAATATTTCTGCTTTCTTCTTGAACACCAAAGGGGAAAAAAAAAAAAGTTTTGAGAATATTTAGGATTTAAGGAAGTTATATTGGTACATTATCTATATGTTTATAATTATTTATATACTGATGTACACATAATTATTACACAATGTAGACAAAATCATGGTTGAAATATATTAGAATGGGGGTAAAAATGGTAGGTAAAAGCAAATTAAAACTTCAGAGAAAACCTGGTAGAAGAAATACTACTGTAATACTGAAATTTAAGAAAATAATTTGTATATCAAAGTTTTTAGGAAGATGCAGAAACTGATTAGGCATTTTTTGTGTATTTGCTTTGGATTATAGAAAGTTTCAGGAAATCATTAGAAAAGAGTATTACCAGAATATGAAGAATTCAAAAGTAGCTATGATTACACTCACAAACTGACTACTTTTGCCACCATGCTGTGATTTTGAAGTCTGTAGATTAAATAGTGAAGAAAGGACAGTGAACACTTTATAAAATAATAGTCTTAGAGAGAAACCTGATGAGATCTTTGCCAGGACAGTGACTCAGTGAGCAGAAGAGAGCATTTACAAAGAGAGGCAAGGAGAGACTCAGCTAGGAAAACAAATGATACTGGGAAGAAATCAGTAACTTGTCAGGAATGTTACCCTGAGTGGTCTTTGAGAGCTGGCTGATGGTCTTTGTTTTGAAATGAATACACTGATACCTTGTCTGCTATCACACCTGTAGTGCCAAGTTAGTCACACTCTAGTGCCTAAAGATATTGTGGAAAACACAAAGGCTCAATGAGGGGTTAGAGAAGCAGAGATGGGTAATAAATCCCCGTGACCTGTAAGCAGAAATCACTTGGAGATGTTCCCTTCTGGAAAGGCCTTCGGACTAAGGAGTGTGTGGGGCTTCCTATGGGATGCAGGGAGGAAAAGCATTTTTTGTTTATGTAAAAAATATTGTTGAATGATCTTTTGAAGTGATTCTGAAGATGCATGAATCTTATTTAGGGGAAGGACCAGAGGTACAGGGAGACTAATATGCGGGAAAGAAATGGAGTAGAATATAAAAGGCAAGAGGATAGTAGGAAAAGGAGATAAAATGCTGTTCAGTGTAAATATGCTGATGGTAGGTACTCTAGTTTGAGCTGTATAATTAGTCCCATTAAACGGCAGTTCAGTTCTCCATGTGGGTGTGTTGCCTCCACTAAGCAGGTGTTGGTGCATGCTAGTGAGCTTTGAGCTGGCCTGGCTGGGGAGCAGGGTAAGCTCTCTGAGGACCAGCAGCTGGTGGGAACTGAAAACCTCATGTGCCAGTGCCAGCAGCTGGGGCAAGCAGTGGTCCTGGGCCAGCTCCTGGGATGGGAGGCTAAAGCCAGTTGCTGGAAGCACTCACAGAGTGTTTGTGTATGTGTGCATTCCACTAGCTGACTTCAACTTGAGCAGCTGGAGGGGGGGCACGGGGCTGGGTCAGCTCTGCAGTTCGTTGCCCCAGCAAGCACAGGGTGTCTGTGTCAGTGTGTGTCTGGGAGCAGCCCTGTGAGCTCGGGGGGGTGGTGTGCCCCCCTGCGGGGTACCTGTGCTTCTCCTGCCTGCTGGGTGAACCTGTGCATGTGCTGCAGCCCCTCCTCATCCTCTGGCTGCTACGTTCACCGGACTCTAACAAAGACGTCAAGAGTGTAAGCAGAAGTCATGCTTCTGAACAAATGTCAAGAAAATAGCTATTTAATCCAAATTGCTCTGAATATTAAAATACTTGCAAGTGGATATTAATTCATCCATGAAAAATGTGGCAAAGTGTTGAATCAATACAGAAATTCACAGCTTCTCTTTGTTCTTTCCCAATATAAAAAAAAAAAAAAGTGACTGAAATAGATTGCAGAAACAAAGAAAATGTGCTACATAAATGACAATATAGGTTAAGTTATCTACTCATAAATAGTTTATATATGCATTCATTCTCTACCTATTGTAAAAACTGGTGGCAGGGTTTTGAGCCAATGTGTATTTATAAATGGAACTGAACTTTTTTATATAGCTATTCCTATATTTAGATAGTGGGGAATTTGGGGGTGAAGCTAGGTGATAAAGAACAGCAGATGATTTAGCTGCCAGCACCAGCCCAGCTGGAAGCTGTGTCCTGCTATAGGAGGAAGCAGCCAGAAAGGCAAAGTGGAGATTCTGCATTTCTGACAAGTGAAGTGGACTTTTCTGTGAGTCCAACACCAAGAAAAAATATGTCTGAGAGAGAGGGGTCTGCTACTGTGTCTCCTGAATCTGTGCTGAAAGGTGTTATATAAAGACTCTGGCACATAAATGTTGCATTGTAGTCCAACTGAAAAAGAAGTGACTTTCAATTGTCTGAAATGTATTTGAACTTGTTCATGTTACCTTTTCTGTTTGAGGTATGAATTAAAATGTGTAAAGCAAAACTCATTTTTGTGAAATGAAAATAGCTTACACAAGCACACTTGATTTAAGTGAAATTATTCAAAGCTTCTGTGTAGAAATGCTCTCATACATTCATATTGCTGCTGTTCATATGACTTTGGATTTTCATGCCTGAATGTTCTGGGTGATTCATGCTTCTGAGGATGACACGTAGCAGCAAGCTTGAAAGCTAAATCAAGAAATTAAAATACATAGCTATAGTGTCTGGCATCTGCCTGTGCCTTATCCTCACACTGTGTTGGTTTGGGCAGCCAGTGCCTCTGAAACCTTTTCATTTGTCACATCAGAGTTGTTTACCTTGGTGGTAGATAATAATATGGGACAAATTATAGTGTAATTTCAGATACTTGAAACTTGAGTCTCTGCTGAATTCTCAAATATGTTTTCTTGTACTTAGTCACTGGAGATGGAAATGTGACATTAGGAGCAAAGGTCCGCAGGCATTGGTTTTATGCTGAGGGAAACAAGAATTAAGTTATTTGGGGATTCTGTAGAAGAAAGGAATTAATAATTCTTTAGCATGGAGTCACAGCTCATTCTTTGAACGCCTTACAACAAAGAGTGTGTCCTTCTGGCTGTCCCGGTCTCTTCAATAAAATATTTCCAAAGATCCTCAAATAATGTTTACCTAAAATGGTTCACTGAGTTCTTTTATCTTCTCTGTAAAGATGATTATTTTTCTACAATTTCCCTTGACTGTATGGACATAAAGATGGTGTTTAGTACATTTAAGGGCAGAAATGCAAACTGGATAGAAGCTCTGGAGTCTGAACTGAGAACACTTTCAACGCTGGGCAGAGTTGGTGGCTCGGGTGGGTGAAGTCCTTGCTTGCCCACTTTTGTCTTCAGGGATGCTGTTGATATGAACATAGTGCAAATACTGGTTTATATTGCCTGAGCTTCCATAACTCTGATCTTCAGCTACAGCCTGAAGGGTATCAGGATCACATTTTAGAGCTTAAAATTAGAGTGAAATAAAAATATTTATTACGTCGTTACAGATCACACTGAGGCAATTTTGGAAACTGTTTTGAGGTAAAGCTGTTTATATGAACAGAGTCAAAAATGGTTAATAGCTAAATCTCCTGTGTCCTTTATAGTCCTCAAGTGAAAGATAAATCCAAATTGTGTTATATCCCTTTGTTTATTGATTTGTGCCTTCAAATCCTGCTGCCTTTGAAAATTCAGGACTTGCTCTGAGGTCTTCAGAGATTATGTATAATTTTCATAAAAATTCTTACATATTTCTAAATTTCTGCTTTAGTAGCAGCAGTAGCAGCTTTTCCAAAGGCTGACTTTTCTGCAGAAAATTGCTACTTTCTTTTGAGTTCTGGCTCAATCTGCACAAAACAATGCTCTTACTGAGATGTCATACTACTGTCTTCCTTTTAATCCTTTGACTGGTAAGAAAGACTGACTGATATCTGAATTGCTCCTTCTTAGGAAAGTAGGTATAAAACAAGTATAACTAAAACTGTATGGATTGGGGGTTTTTTGGGAGGGGGTTGTTTGGGTTTTTTGTGGGGGGAGGGATTTGGTTTTTTTATTTCTTTGGGTTTTTGTTTTTGTTTTTTTTACAAATGTAGGAATTATTCTAGGAATTATTTTGGTTTTTAAATTCAGAATTGTCATTAAATCCCATTAGAGAATTTTCAGGAGTCTGGAAAAGTGTCATCAATATGCTAGGAAACAGCCTTTAACCTAATAAATGTGATGATTTTTTTCTGTATTAGTATTTTTACTAGGCAGATATGGGGAAGAGTTATGGAGAGATTTTCAAGGGAATCTTATTCATGTGGAAATGTCATTCTTCTAATATCTATAATAAATGTTGTAATTGTTGGATATCTCTGTCCATATCTACCGTTAATGAGTAACTTTTCTATTCAGGAAATAACACACTCATGCAGAGTTAGCAAGAGACAAGTGTCTAATAACTTGGAAACAAGACAGATACCTTCATGGGATATTCTTTATGCATCCACTGGACAGCTGAACAGAAAACTAACTTGGCATTTGAGTCTGAATGACAGGATCTGTCTTTATCTGAGAACTGCGTGAGCTCATCAAGCAAAGAGAGGGAACAAGGGATAAGCCATTTAGCAGCACTGCATTTTCAATGTTTTCTGTTTTAGTACTATAAAAGAAAGCATTTGCAGAAGGGATGATTTGGTGATAAAGACATTCCAGTATTTGTTGACCTTCTGAGTCATCAGGGTGTAGTAACACTCAATTGTTCCTGAACACAGAAGCACAGCTGCTGGAGCAGGCTCTGGTGCACCATACAGTAGACATAATTTTAAGGATCTCTACCTTCAAAAAGTCTGCATTTTTTCTAGTCATTCTCATACCAACCCTATTTTTTTTTCCTGTCCTTTTTATATAATATTTGGGAAAAGTATTTTTTTTGTTTAATGGTTCCCCTTCATCCCCTGTGAGTGAAAAACCTACCTGAGAAAACAGATGTTCCATGAACAAAAATATATGTAACTTTGAAGAAGAGGACTTGGGAGTTCTGGTGAAAACCAAGTTGAACATGAACCAGCAAACTGCCCCTGCAACAGAAAAGGCAAATGATGAGCTGTGCTGCATTAGACAAAGTATTGCCAGCACACCAAGGGAGGTGGCCCTTCCTCTTTACTCAGCAGTGGTGAGACCACTGGGGTACAGTGTTCAGTTCCAGACTCGCTGGCGCAAGGGAAACGTGGGGAGGGTCCAGTGAAGAAGCATGAGGATGATAAAGGAACTGGAGCATCTCTGCTGTGAGCACAGGCTGAGAGAGCTGGGACTCTTTACCCTTCAGAGGGCACAGGAGAATCTCACTGACAGACATACATTTCTGAAGGGAGGGTGCCAGGCTCTTTTCAGTGTTGCCTGGTGACAGGACCAGAGGCAATGGGCACAAACTGGAACACAGAATATTCCATTTGAACATCAGGAGACACTTGTCACCATGAGGGTGACTGAACCCTGGCACAGTCTGAACACACTCCTGGGCGAGCAGAGCTAAGTGGCTCTGCTTGATCAGGGGGGTTGGACAAGGTGGCATCCAGAGTTCCCTTCTGATCTCAAACATTTTGTGATTCTGTGATTCTATAAATGAAAGAAATGGGAGGAATAATATAACTCTTTAGCTTGCAATCTTCAAAAGAAACATTTCTGCTATTCTGGCAAATGGTGCTAAGTAAGGGTATAAAAATTACTCTTCTTCAGGATCGTTGGTTCCCAAGGAGAAGCAAGTGCCATCGTCTCCTGTATTATGAGGACTTAGTACACCTGGAGGCATTTCATGCTATGGCATTATCTCCCTACTGCAGTTTATTGAAAGCTAAAGGGATATTCATCTGTAAGGATACACTTTTGCACAGCTCTTCATACTTCTGTCTCCTCTGGGAATATACATTGATCTGCTGCAGTGAAAATGTTTAGTATCATTCTGACACAGCTCCATTCTAGTACTTTATGACTCACTGGCGCAAAATTTCTTCACTAATGATCCTGGGAAGCCTTACTGAAATAAATAGCTAATTTAGCACTAAATTTGTAGCTAGCACTAAAATATAAAATTTAGACTAGTGGCAGTCTATATTTTACTCACCCTATATGCCCTGTGCAGTACAATGCTTTTTTGATTTATTACTATCCCTTTTAACTACCTCTAACATTTTTACCTGTCATCCATTAAGTGCTATTCTCTGAATTTCTGATACCAAATATTTTAATAGAAAGTTATTTTTAAAATTAAAATTTTCTCATACTAAATAACATAGAGGTATACTATTAATATGCTTTGAAAATTTTTATAGTAACTTTCTTGAATCACATATCTCTAGTATTAGTTTTACAATTGTTGGAATCCCCAGCATACCCATATGACTGGTTTATAGACACATATGTATAGACGTGTAGGCACATTTTCTCTGTAAGAAATCTTTAACTTCAAATAAATTTAATTTAGATTTATATTCATATACTGTAGGAGTGCAGACAGAATTACATTATAGGAATATTTTTGTATACCTGTACAGTAAGATTATGGACTTTTTTCGAGTAATGTAGGAAGCTTTAATGTGAAAGAAAATGTTTGACGGGGAAATTAGGGAAATAAGTTAATTTTATGTAATTTTGCCTTCCATGAAATTCCCAGTATAAGTTCATAATTAAAGTTATTGTCATAATTTTGTTCAAGTACTTTGTACTAAGAAAGTGAAGCTTTATTAAAATGTGGAAATCAATATCAGATTGATTCCAGTTCTCATAAAGAAATAAGTTTCACTTTGGCTTTAGAAAAGACAGAGATCATACAGGCAAATCAGTAACATAAAATTTTTTTTCTAGTTTACCCAAAAAAGAAGCTTTAGGGTATTATGAGGATGAGGAAATGAAATTCCCTTTGTAAAGGCTAATTTTTATTTAATTTTTATTGTTCAGAACATCAATAAAAGGCCTTTCACATCTGTCACTAGCTCCCTCTTACACAAGGAAAGCATTATTCTAATGCATTTAGACTTTGCATTTTGACATTCTCTTTTGACAGGTTTGGAGTGAAGGGGAAACTCAGGATGGCAGTGTGTACCACTTGTGTCAGAAAAAGATAAAATGTGAAGGTTTGGCTTCCAAGGATGGAAGTGGGCACTAAAACTAAGCAATATTTTCTGGTGTGTCTAGTTCAAACCTATTGAAACAAGTATCTTGCAGAGTATTGATATTCAAATAGTCCTGGAGGCTCCTGTGCACTGGGTTATTTCATAGTATCAAGCACATAATTAGGTGACCCTTGAGGGAAGAAATCAGTGCTTATGTAATTCAATTGAGGTCAAAAGCAGTTTCCAAACTGGGTTGGCCCCCCAGGGTATGGAAGCAGGAGATAATTTCCAAGGCACAGAGGAAAATTCCAGCTGGCTTCTGTCCATCTCCCTCCACTTTTCTTCTCTTTTCCCCATGCCTGCAGCACTGCCCCAGCACTTGCAGCTCTGTTGGCTCTGGAAGCCTTGTGGAAAAGACAATCTGTGATTTCAGATTTCAGAACCAGCGAGAGTGGGAGTCAGCCATTCCAGAGCTTGGGGTGGGGGAAAAAAAAAAACCAAAACAAAAAACTAAAAACAAATCCAATAAAGGGGAATCTTGCATAAAAGGTTTGTGAACTGCTGTCCTGAATGAATGCTCCAGAAGCCCCTGGGGAGGCAGTGACCTGCTGGGGCCATCAGATCCTGCCACCAAGGGACGTCAGTGCACGAGGTAACCCTGGCTGCCCCACGGCGCCCTGGCCTTGCTCCCTCACCACGTGCCCAAGGCCTCAGGCGTGTCCTCAAGAAACCCTGCTGCTATGTAGAGGCTTTAAAAATTTTAGTGTGGAAGTTTAAAAGCTCACAAAGAGCCTTTGGAGCCACAGGCCAAGAGCACGAGTAGATTATCAATAACGTGTTTTTGTTTCTGTCTTGAATGAATTCTTTTCTCTCCAGCTTTCAGGCATCCAAATAACTGTAACAGAAGTTACTTGGACTGGAAAAGGACAAAATTGTGTCTGCAAAATCATGAAAAAACTAATTAATGAAGTCAACAAAAGTTTCCCCCAGAAATGTGGTGAACCATTTATAGAAAGTGGATATGGACATCAGTGGCTAAGTTTGCTTATAAAAATTTAAAATAAAACTGCAAAGAAAAGTTTTTTCTCAGACTTTCTTTTAAATGTCCAGTTCTGAAGGAGTTGGAAATAAAGTTACTTTTCCAACTCCGTTGGAAATAAAGTTACTTTCCAACTTTGTATGATGAGGAGAAACATAAGAGAGATTTTCTGGCTTCCTGTTTGCTCTCCACTTTGTTTACTCTGGTAAATAGTATAATGGCAAAGCACCAGAGTGGACAAGTAACAGGAAGAGTCCCACTTTCCCTTCTCTCATGAATAGGGATGATGAGGGATGCTGCCTGGACAGTACTGAGCTGAATAAATCCATCTCTGAGCTCTCTCTGGTGAGGCTGGAGACTGACAGTCACCAGAGGTCTTTTTCTGAGGAAAAAAAGCAGAGTTTTGTAAGTGTAAACCCATCTGGCCCATTTTAGAGATGTATTTCTAAAGAAACCATGCTTTAAGTGCTTAATTCTCAAAGCAACTCCTTTAAATATAGATCAGAATATTGTAAAAGCTAAAGTTAAGAGAAGCTATTCTTGGTCTGTGTCTGTTCTCTTGACTGTTTCCCCCTTGTGTGTCCTCTTCTTCTCCTTTTCTCTCTAACAAGTTACATGTTCATTTAACTTTGTTTTAAAATAAATTTGATTTAAATAGTTTTTTTGTCTTAAATAAAAACCACCAAACAGTTTTTTTCTTCCTCATTTTTTGTATTTTGTACTTTTATATCTCATTATTTTGGCACTTGAAAATCTATTGAATAACAGATGAAAATGAAAACATTCACTTATATATATATATGAAAAGGTCCTTGCTAACTTTATACTTGTGAACATTTGTGACTGGTCAGAATAAGGAAAAATTAATTCAATTACTTGTCACCTCTTCTTATCACCATGTTCAGGAAAAAAACAAAGGCAAACAAACAAAAGAAATGCCCCCAAAGTACCATGTGATAAGTGAGTAAAAGCACAGTTTGGGGAAACAGTTTTTGGGGGAAAAAAAAAACCCAAATAACAAAACAAACCCCAAATCCAATTAAAGGGAATCCTGCATGGGAAGTTTCTGAACTGCTGTCCTGAATGAAGGCTCCAGAAGCCATCGAGGGGGCAGTGACCCACTGGGGCTAACTAGCTAACACCAATTCTTAAAATTCCTTAAACTTATGTTGTGGGATTTTTCATTTGTTTTATTTGTTTCTTATCTGGTCCCTCAAGTAAGAGACATATGCAAAACTTTCTTACTTCTAACACGTGAGCATTTTTTACCCTCTGCAGTGTGTGCGTGCTCCAGACGGCTCTGCTGCCTGCTACTTTTTCTGCTGCCTGAGAGGTTTCACATCTGCTGTATCCTTCATGCTCTAGCTATTATCAGCAAACTCACCCCCTCTTTCTTCTTCTTCTTCATTACTATCTGGGGACATTTTCATTTTCTTTCTCTCTTTCTGTACTGTGAGCCCATTATCTTGGTTTTCTTACCTCATACTTTGTGCTGTGCCTTCTGTACCCACCTCTTTGAGTTTTGTTTCATCCCAACAGCTTTGGTTTCTGTCACAGAGCCTGAGATGAGTCAGATTGACAGTGAAGTTAGTATTTAGATTTGAAATAAGGAAGTCTGTGTCACCAGTGGGCATCTGGAACTGTAGGGGTTTTTTTTTGTATGATACTTCGGGTTTCTAAAAGAAAATTCTGTTAGAGAGCTCCGCTGATAAAAAATCCACCCAAAATTTTTCAGTACCTTGTATCTGACAGTTTAGAAAGATCCACTTCAAACAATGAATTTAAAAATTCTGAAATATTTCCAAAATGCTTCTCTTATGGAGCAGGAAGCCTTAGCTGCATCTGCTAAAGGATCTGCTGTTGCGATGGAAACTTGGATGTGCCTCAGACAAAATTCTGTCTCTGGCAATTGACATTGTCACTGTTGCAGAACAAGATTCTTTAGTACATCAAAACATTTAAACATAATTTTTTCGAAATTCACTCCGAATACTGAAGGATGTTTATGCAAAAATTTTACTAACCTTGCTTCTTCAGAGACTGGGAAGACAGCAAAGTGCCCTCCTTTTTTTTTCCCCTGCCATGTCCTTCTAGGAATGTTTAAATAATGAGATTCAGTAACATGAACAAATCATGATGCTTAAACACAAAAGAAGGAATTAAAGAGAATATTTAAATGTGAAAATTGTATAGGTCCCTATATACTGCTCCCTGTTATCCAGTAACAGGACACTCTCATCTATTTAGTGTACTGTTAAACCTCAGAGTTTGATGAATTGTTCAGAACCTGTTTCCAGGGGATGAGTCTTCCAAGAACAAAGAAAAAGAATTTTACCAGTTTGGACAAGCAGAATTAAATGACTTTTATGATATTTTCAAGACACATGATAAACAAATAAAGAAAATATTCCAAGTAACACCTTAATGGAGAAATAACATAATTTACACTAATGAAAAAGTATTCTTTAAAAGGTGAATGATTTTCAATTGCATGTACACGTAAGAATGGGAATTGGCTCTTTACCAGCTTAAATGCAGCAAGAGTGGCCCATATTCAGTGGAGCCTTTCTTTAACTTGCATAAAGCTTAACTTTATTTGCTTTATACCTCCAGATTCTCAAACATGGTACCAAATTATACTTACTCTTCATTATAAGGAAATAATTTTGTGTTTGTTTTTCTTACAAGTCCATTCTGCTCAAAATTTTACGTTTTTAAGACTATTCCCTAATTTGATGGTTACTTACAGGGTTATATTTTCTGTAGAAAATTGGACTCTAGAGTTCTTTAAGTTTTCTTATTCTTTATCCTTAAGTATTTCTATCCCCTCTTACAGAACAGAAAAAGGAAACAGATATTAAGAAACTGATCTTTGAGATTCTGCCATGTGTGGTACACACAAGTCCATTATAAATAAGCAATCAGCTCATAGAGGACGAGAACGGTGATAAGGAGGTGAATGTTTCCTCAGTGCTGTCTGCAGGATTCTCTGTCAGCAGGCCAGGGGTAAAATGCATTTACAGAACAGTAGGAGAGAAATCTTACACTGTCACAGTGTGCTCCTGGGGAGTACTCAACTTTATACACTCATTTGCTCCCCACCTGGAAACTCAAATGAAAAAAAAAAAAAATCATTTCAAGCAGTTTTGTCTTTTTGCCTGATTGAATCACATGGGGGATGTGGGAAGGCAGACAAAGTTCCCTAGTCCCTGGCTGTCTTGCTTATCAACATCCAGAAGCAGATGTAGCAACAAGTTTCAGGAGAGAGCACAAGCTCATGAAGTCTGTGGGTAATGCAAAACATTTGTCCTGGGAGTATGGGCATCGAAGGCTACGGTCAACAATCTGGCAGTGCCTTGGATTGAAACATCCTTCATTCTCTAATTGATCACAGGATTCTTTTTAATTAACATATGTAAAATGTTGCCACTTCCAGTTTAAGGCATACTCAGTGCTGATATGTGGCTCTTGGTGTGTTCCTTGAGTTCCAATTTATTAGACTTTTCTTTCTATTTTTATTGCATTACAGAAACTCAACTTACTGTATGAAAGTGTCCATTTCGCTGACGGTGGGTGAAAATGACACTGGACTCTGCTACAATTCAAAGATGAAATATTTTGAAAAGGCTGAACTTAGCAAAAGCAAGGAAATCTCATGTCCTGAAATTGAGGATTTTTTATTTCCATTTAGGGAGCCTGAAATTCTGTGGTATAAGGTAAGGAATGCAAGAGATTTATACCTTCAAATATATATTATGCAATGTTCTTATGAGTCTCTTGATCTAAATGTGTTATGAAGCTCGGGTTGTTTTTAATTTTGTCAAGAAAAGACAACAGAACCAATGGTAGAAAAGAATGAACTAACTGAGAAATTCAAATGCTTCCTTTAGTAAACTGTATGAGATATCTATGAATGCTTTACCTGAATAAACAGCTTAATTTTGAAGCATAAAATTCAGCAAATACTACCAAAACTTCAGTTTCTACATATATACTTAAGGTTATATTTGCAAATATAATTTCACTGTTTTTATCAATAACTTTATTTCAATATTGTGTAATGCTTTCTAGATCATTACTTAAGGGCCAAGTTCTTGCAAGTAGTGTTGCCTGTGGGCAGTGCTGTAGAATTAATTATGGTATACAAGACTATGCTACCTAAAAATTAAAATTTTGTGGCCTAGAAAGATAACGTCCAAATTGACTGATAGCATATGTAAGATAGGAGAAATGTAGCCAACTATTTGCTTATTCTCATCTTGGATTTTATGTCTGTAATAAAACACTTTTTTAGATTAAGAATGCACCTTTTCTAGGTTCAGAGTACTTTGATTCTAAGATGGTTTTAGAAAGAGATATATAGCATCCTTATTTCTCCTCATTCTCATCTTCTGTTGCTCTACATTTTTTAATTATATATTTTTCTAATTGAATTAAAAATTAAAAAATAAAAGTTATCCCCTGCAGCCTGAGCTGCTGGTAATATAAAAGTCATAGATTGCAGACATAAGTGTAATGCTAAATAAGTAAATTAAAGACGAACCTCTCAGAAAACTAATGTAAAAAAAAAACCCACCAAAGGAATAAACTCCCTTTTCTAGCCAGAGGCATAAATATCAAATCAGGTGATAAAATTAGTTTTAACCAACATCTAAATAGACTGGATTTTTACATATTTAGTTTATATACATTTATAACTAGCCTGGGATCTTGCCTAGCCACCTTGACTTTGGGCAGCATTGTCCACAGTGGTCCATTTTAAGTGTAAGAACACAATCCCTGAAGCTTTATATTCTCTTTAAACAGGAATGCAAGTCAAGGACGTGGAGATCAAGTATTGTGTTTAAAAAGGACACTCTTGTCATTCGGGAAGTTAGAGAGGATGACATTGGAAATTACACTTGTGAGCTAAAATATGGATTCTTTGTTGTCAGAAGAACTACGGAGTTGACAGTTACAGGTAATTACAGGCTCTTTCTATCTCTTATATTTAGGAAAAAACCCACTGAATATTGTGGTTCAGGGTGTGTGCTTTTGACTCATACTATTTACACACATCTTTGCTGTGTGCCTAGGTATGAATGGTTGAAACATTAAAACTCTCCTGAATACTTCACAGTGGTATCTGTAATACCTTGACAAGTCTGAGTTTTGTTCTGTTACAAAAGCTTGTGGNTTTTTTTTTTTTTTTTTTTTAATTTTTTTTGAGTGGAAAGTGTGGTCAAGGAACAGATGAATTCAGAAAGGAATACCTCTTACAAAAAAACCCCAAAAAATCATTATGTCTATCATACTCTGTCATGTGATTAAATTACTTGGGACACAAAAATAGCTGTAGCAGTAGCTCCACAGTACAAGCTGTAATTGTCTTTGGACATGAGAGCAGCTGTAGCCACAAGCCAAGAGCAGGAGCTCATTCCCAGCGAGACCATTGCAAGCATGACAGGTGCTTGAGCAGCGCAGGATGAGGAACAGGAGCATTTCTCCTCTGTTATTCTCTCCCTACTTTCTCTAGTTTATAGCTCAAGAACTTCCTGATCTCAATCATCATGTGCTGTGGTTAACAATTAATCTATTTTACATTAGTCTGATTATTTTTTTAGTCCATTTAGTCTTGTCTTCGAAAATATTTTGAAGTATTGAGTTCCACATAGTAAGTATGTAACATGAATAAACTCTATAATTGAGCAAACAGCAATTGCATAAGATGGATTTAATATAACCTGCTTTTAAAACTACCATATCAATATTTAAAATCCATTATCAATGAAAACAAAAGATATACTGTAATAGTAGTGTCTACAGCAGCAGAACAATGTGAAGAATAGTCCATTGAATTTTCAATTCCTCACCAGACCTCTAACCTCCATTTTACTATTATGTAAAACATATAGCTGAACATACATGTAAGGTAAAAAATGGGCTTTTACAACTATAGGATTACAATGGTAGGCAGGAGTACGTCATGATCTATGTAATGCTGTGTAGTTTCATGGTATATTTCCTAAAAGAAGGCGGAATGAGGATTTTCCTGGCAAATTAGAGGTGAACTAGATCCATATGGTTGCCAAAGAGGCTTGTATGTATAACTTCTTGCAGCTTCAAAATATCTAGTAAACCAAGAAACAAATCTTCCAGAATAATTATGTGTATTGTTCTTGATCTTTTTTTTTTTAATGTAATACATAAATCTGAGGCACAGCGGCAACTAGTAACACACTTATGTTAAGCATTAGGTTGAATTGAAACAGTTTTCTTTAAAGGTGAAAAGTTTGTTTTCCCTCCACATTAACAGAAATTAGTCAACTAGGGAATGCAATTTTCCACTGTTGGATGTGTCTGGAATTATATTGTTTATGTTGTTTGGGGAGATTCAAGCAATCAATCATATTTATTTAAACTCAATAACCAGGATCTCTTTGTTGTTGTATAGCATTGATTTATTTGGTCAGTACAGATAGGCAATTACCATCAAATGATTAACCTCACAATAAGCATCCATATACTCTGTTTGATTGACTCTGATATAAAGAAAGCAGAGAAAGATTCTTCAGGTGTGTGCTTTACACCAGAATAATGTCAATTATCTTTTGCAATATTTGATACCTTTCAAAAGTACATATTTACTGCATCTTTAAGTGATCCCTTTTGTCCCTTTGGTTGGTGCTCCATTGCACAGCAGTATTTCAACAGGCTCAGACTGACAGAAAAGAGAAAGAAAAAAAGCATTGGAACCAGATTCATGTTACTATTTGTAGGAATAGTTTTAAAAAAATGTAATTCATCACTTGTAGAGTAGGTAGGAGTTCAGTATTTAATGTTTAACTAGACAGAGACAGAAAGAGACTTGGCTGATTTTGATGTGCTAAAAATGAATGAATTCATAGGGAGGGAACTATTCAATTTCCAGCTCTGCAAACCCCAGCAGATTTAAGGACAACCTCCAAATTAGTGATCTCTTTTAGTAGTACTGTGGGTCTCCATATTGTCTTTATAATATTATGAATAAACAGAAAAAGCAGATAGATTTACTCATAGTACTAATTTTTGTTACACCTGTTCCTCACCACCTCTTCCCTCTGGGCAACTGTGGACAGTCAGCACTTAAATATTCCCTTCTTTTTCCCACGCAATGAGTTTTGTCAAAATTGCTGTCTCCTTCAGGGAAACCTGCTGCTCTTACAGACTATTAACTATGGATGTAATTATAAACATGTACTTTTCAATACTGGTGTTGTATATTCTTGTTATAATCTCTGTGCTTTACACCTTAAATATCTGTGTGCCTCATAGTGAAACATGAAATGGCTTATATTCTGGTTCATCATTAGAGTTGAAAAATAAGAAGGGAATCCACACTTTTTGAAAAAGACCAAACTCACTTAATAGGCAGTATCCATCTCAAGTATAGCAGTTGAAAACCCCTAAGCCATGGAAAGAGATAATTTCCTTTCTGTTTAAAAAATGAGAAAAAAAAAAAATACCCCTTAGATTGAATTATAAGCACTCAATGCCACCTCGGGTGCAGCTTTACAGTACACCTTTACAGTAACAACTATTTCATGGCTCACTTTTTTCTTTGTTGATTTTGGGGTTTTTTGTTTCTTTCTTTGATCTTAATGGAAACTTTTAAATTTTTTTGAAGATCTGTATCTCACACTGAAAAAATATTATTTTCTAAGTGATTTCAATCAATTTTTTTATTTGTCTGAGATGGGACCTAGAAATGCCCTGTTTTGCAAATCAAAAACTATATACTGATTGTTTTAGCTTGTAACTAATCAAAATATTCACCTAAAAGCATAATTGGTAGGTTTTTTGGTTTATGGTTATGCAATTACACATTCTAAAATGTCCTGCATGTACAAAGTCATTTGTAGACTTTTATACTTCAGATTAGCAGGTTTTCTTTTATATGTGGAATTTTAATTAAGGCATAGATGTGGTCTCTGCCATAATTACTTAAGGATGTGTTTAGTATTGAGAAAGAATCCTATTAGAAAAGTATAGTGTTAATTTAGTCATAGTGCACAAGGTGTCAAAAATACTTTCCTTCAGTGATTTATTTTATTTGAATATTGGGTTTAATAATATTCTTTTTTTACTCATAGTACCAAGGCATTTGCAAACTCTTTATGCTTTTGAAGGGTTTGCTTCAGGTCAAATGAAGTCCAGCCTGTGTCTGAGAGAGAATATACCCATCCCCACTGCAATTATATATAGTTCTCCATCATGAACACCATAAAGCAAATACATCCCATCAGCCTTGGAGTTGGAACATTACTTATTGTGTTTTAGTCTTAAATATTAAAATACTTTTTCCACTTTGTCAAAAGTAAGAAAACCTTATGCCTTGTAGATGGAATCAGGGCTGATCAGTAGGTTCTTAATCCTGAAGCCTTTCCCCAGAAATACCCTTTGTTTTCTTTATTCAATGATTAGACCCTGAGAAATCCCCTTGGAAACAACTCCTGCTGGAATGAGCACAATTTTAGATTTACACATTCCAGCATGTTTACAACCAAGCTATAGAAATAATAAATTGTCTGAGTAATTATTTTTATTATTTAAATTCAGCCTGCTTGGTTTAACAAATTTCTGCAGTATTCTTGAAAGTGCCAGTTTACTCTTTTCTGTCTTCAACCCATGACTTTTTTCATCTTTAGTTTTTTAAGCAAAAAAAAAAAAAGGAATGCAATTTTTCTCGTTCAATTATGCCGTACTCAACTCTTAGTGCTGCTTAAAGTTTGGGTTATGTCAAATAAGCTTTGTCTGTTTTGCTTTCTGACAGGTTTAGTCTTTATTAGCATAATGGGAAATCTTCAATGACTACATATATGTATGTATTTTTAGAGCTGAAAAGACCACTTTAAAAATAAATAGTATGAAGAAATAGTTATTATTAAATTATATACCCAGCCTCACAGCTCAAAACGTGTGGATTTTTACATACAGCTAGCCACCGTATACTGTGAATAAAAAACAAACAACAAAAACCCTGAAAGGGACACACATACACACACATACTTTGAGGGTTATAGCCTGCTTTAAGTGGTCTGTATTTTAACTGTCTAAGACAAAATGTTCACCATTTTTTTCCCCAGAAAAGTCAGCTTCAATTTCTTCCAGGTGTGCTTCTCTTTCTCATTCAGTATGTCAGAATGCAGAGAGGTGCTGCCATAAGTATGTTCCTCTTCATTTTTAGCAGGTACTAGGTGAGAAAAGTATTAAAGAACAAAGAGAGTTGTTTTCTAAGCATTTAGAGCTTTAGCACAGACTCTGCTTGGTTTCTGAAGTTAATGACGGGTATGAACCATATTAAATGTACCCAGTGACTCCTTGATTCAGCTGATACTAATGATTATCAGAGCTGACGTTCACTCCTTTTGTTCATCATTAATTTAATTCAGTTCCAGAACATACTCAGGTAGAAGTTCTATTTACCATTATTCTGTGCAAAGACTAATGAAATATAAAGCAAACAATAGACTCATTGTGAAAGCAGCATGATCAAAATACTAACCTAGCATTTTCAAATGCATAAAATCCTGTAGGTTTAACAAATTTATGTCAGAAAACTGGGATGATTTTTTTTTTTTTTGTAAATTAGAAACGAGTGATTTTCTTTTATAGTGCAATCATTTTAATTCGCCTGAAAACAAGGGTATAAATTAATTTCCTGTGTGTATTTGAGTAATAATAATCAAAACATTATGTCAATGTTTGATAAAATATTCTCTATAAATGTTCATTTAACATATTTATTGTAAATGGGTTTGGAGGGTCATTCAAAACCAACCTTATATGAAGACAGCAAAGAGCAAAGCTTTATGTATTTTACTTCAAAGGAAGTACAGATGGTGTCATGTACTCTGTTATAAATTGAAATGATGAACTAGAAAACCAGCTTCAGCAATTTAGCCAAAGAAGAGACGCAAAAGTCAAAGGGAGAAAAAATTCCAGATTAATTTTCAACCTTGCTGCTGGTGACCTTTTGACATTTCTTCCTTTGTCATATGCTGAGTTGGGGTGCTCACAAAGACCAGATTTAATTATCAGAGATTATTCCTATCATAGTTAGGGTAGAGAGAAGATCCTCTAGATAGTAATTCAAAGAAGTAGGCAAAGCAGGATGGTCAAAACTCATTTAATCAAACAGACTTTATGGGCTTTAGAAGGAAAATTTTTTCTCCCTAAAATAACTGATGAATAACTTGTTCCCTTTGGGTGATGTGTTCATGTGCTCATCATTCTGGACAATGTCCTGTCTCACACACAGGATACTGCTCTTTTTCTGTTATTTACCAAAAGCCCTCCAGGATGTGGCCACTAGTAGCTGATGATGCAGTCATGACTTCTGCTGGAGTCCTGTACTCCTTGTGGACAATACGGTGACAGTAAAAGTCTGGGGGATGTTTCAGTAATTGGTAAGAAGTAGAAGAAATCTTAGTACGTAGTCAAAATGAAGAATTCAGTTTAAATTAAGAAATTAGATATTATGCAAGAAGTGCAGCGCACTACTGTACATACTGTTGCTAAATTTACAACAATTTTGCTTATCTCTTAGTGTTGTTATAAACCTGATGTCTTTTTAAACTTATACTATTTTTTTTTACTGAAGATGTTGTTTTTTGGGTTTTTTTCAGTTTTGGCTTTGTGTGTAAGGTTAAAGACTAAGGTAAAAAATAAATCCAGACAAATTTCATTTTCTACATCAGGTGAGGGGGAAAAAAAAAAAATAGGGAAATGATATTTCCAAAATGGAGTTTGTTAGTGTGAGTCAATTTCCCTTTCTTCATGAGTCATATGAGAATATTGAAATAAAAACAGTGTGAGTGGATTTTGTTACCAGGATGATTGTTTCAATTTAGTGTAGTGAGGTTGTTAAGATGAACTACATTCTACAGAGAGAAAGAATTTGCAAAGAAAAGTTTATCACAAAAATGTGTTAGTGACTACTGAAGACATAAAAGACATATAAACTTGTAGTTCAATAATATCTCACAAAATTAAATAAATCTGTTGTTAAGGCACCCAAGACGCTTGTTAAACAACCTTTTAAAAAGTAGATAAATTACACTGAATGTTAATGTTTCACGTTATTGCTATGGAATCAGAAGACTTCATTCTACTTTTATGTTCCCCTAGAGTATGTTAAATCCACCAATACTGTCCTAACTGAGCATTTGTCATCTCCAAAGCTTTCTTATACTGCTTTATATAATTTATATGTACAGTAGAGTCTTCCAGGATGCTACTTTAATAAACCAGAGTACCAAATGTACCAGTACAATATCATAAGGACCTTATGTTGCCCCATCCTAAAAACAATCTGTACACATTCTTAAAAACAGTCTATATACAATGAGACTAACTGAATATTTAGCTTTAAAATGGAGACCATTTTTTCAGTGTCTTTCAAATGGTTTAGGCAAGTTCCAAACTCAGAGCTACTAAGCAAAATTATATTGCTAATACGTATGTTCAGAGAAAAATTCCAGACAATACATGTACCTGAAATCATTGGAATTACTTTTAGAAGCAGAAAATTTTTGTTTACAGAAGAAAAGGAAAGACACCTCATTTTAACTGCAGCAGTATCACATGGGGACATGTGTGTTAACAGAATAGCCTCAAAATATTTTAGAAGGTATCTATGTTCCACTATATTAAGAGTAACTTCTCTTAATAAGAATATTGACATGCTCAAAAATATTGTCATTTCCTGGTCACCACCCCCCAAGGAAAAAAAAAGGCTCTTTTTCATGCTGTTGACTCACATTGTTAATTAATTACCCAAAATATCATAGTATGTAAACAATAGAAATGCAGTGCATATCAAATTTAAGAAACAAGTTTTACTTGGAATTCTATTACAAGTGTGAATCAAGACTGAAATCTTAGTTTCTCTGAGATTGGTGTCTATTTGCACACTGTCTTAAAGAGTCAATATTTCATCTTTTAGCTTTCTGATTATGAAGGATAGAACTGATGTTAATTTTAAAAATTGAAGTCAGTTTTTAAAAAATTCATCTCTGCAAGTCACCCTGATGTTTTATTGGTTATTCTGTCATGCAATTTCTTTCAATTAGTGAATGAAATAATTTTCTAAAGGTAATTTAAATATTCTTTCTTCATGCCTCAGTAAAAGGCAAAATACATGGCAGTTGCATAGTGACCCTCCATAACAAGATGAACAAGAGATGATTTTTTTTTTACCATAATAAAAACAAAAAACCTGTCCATCTATTTCTACATGACTATAAAGTACAGATTTTAATTCTGAATGTCTGAAACTATAGTTCCTCCCAGTTTACAAGCTTTGGTAAACAGTTTGTTTCCGTCCTTACTGGAATAAATTTGGGTAAAACACCTACTGACTTACTGGAAAAAAATAGAACTAAAATTCAGCAGTCAAGAGAAACAACTCTGTACTCTAGGGTACTTTATCTGAAAAGTTCAAAAATTAAAGATACGTTAAAGGGAATAGAAATTACTAAATCAAAATTGTATAATTAACTTCTGATGCTTTACTTATCTGTGAGAGTTTAATATAGGAAAACAATTTCACCAGCTTGGGTTTTTTTTTTTCAGTGTAAACGTAATAACACACAATAATTGTTTGAATATGAAAAAGAAATTGGAACCAGCAATGATATTTTTCCATTTCTTTAATACAGTTTTTCCTTTGCTTTGGAGTATTATATTCACATTCAGAACCGGATTAATTTAAAAATATTATATATAACTTCATAGAAATATAACTGAGGAGTGATATAAATCAGTGAATTTCCTCCACAGTCTCTGCAACAAAGTGAAGACAGAAGAACTAGAGTAGAAAGATGCCTGTGAATTTTCTCCCTTTCTAAATCATTCTGTTTCACCTCACTGCATTCTTCCCTTGTTCAACAAGAGGATTATATTTCTCCAGACACTCGATATGACAACAAACATTCCCAGCCCTTAGCAAGCCCTTCATGGAGCCACTAGTCCCACAGCATAATTTTACTCAAATTGTGAAAGATTTATTTATGGTACATACATGACCTGTTTCGTGCTTTTTTTTCCCTAGAGGTAAGACTCCTCTCACCTCAGTTTAATATTTACACCCCCTGGCACATGAGCTGGCTGCTCTTCGTGGCAATTCCATGGTGTGACTGATAACCTCTTTATGCCAATGCATTGAACATGAGATGAGCTGAGTTTTAAAGAATTCAACTTCCATCTCTTGACTATCCAAGGGCTTTAGTTGACAAACTCAAATGAAGATTTATATTATAGGCATCTAAATCACATGAATCCTACTTTAAGGTTTCATGGTTGTTATGGTTATAGCCTTTGGAAATGGCAAGGTGGCTCTACATATTTTCTTGTTATAAAATAAGCGTAAAAATTCATGTCAGCTTTTCAAAGCAGACAAGTACAAATATGTAGTAGAAATATTATTTGTTAAACAAGATGTACAGTTGTGTGAAAAAAAAAAAAAGTGCAAGCTTTTGGGTGTACAAGGCTGTTTTTAAATCTCAGGGGCTTAATATACCAGTTGGTCTAATAAAATATATTGCTTTTACCTTGATATGTCTAAAGCAACATTACTGTTATTATTTTTCATGGTATTTAAGTTTTCTTAGGATGGAATCACAGCATGTATTTCTTTAAGCTAACTGCAGTGTGCAAAGTAAGTATAGGGTTTTTTATTAAAATATTGCTGTTTTGAGTAACTTTGGCAGTTAGAATAAGCTGTGCTTCACATGTAACACCGAGTTTCCCTTTTTCATTCTGTGCCTTATTTGAAAGTGATGATTGTGCCTACAAGACAACTGGAAGCTTTCCTTTTATACTTTATTATTCTTGATTCAACGCAAACTAAATATAAAGAAAAATGAGTCCTCTTTGAAAACAAAGGTGTTGGTTTGAGAGCTGCAGTAAACAGAATAAATGTTTTATTATAAAGTAGATGGGTTACAATACTTCAGTGTAGAGATGGTAAATTTATTTCAAGCTCCTATTTCTGTTCAGTACTTATACATATCTTCTAACAGGGCATTTTTAATGTTGCTATCAATAGTCTTTAATACCCAGCTGGCTAAAGAACTGAGGAGAGAGGTGATTTTTGTTCTCTTGTCATATAGCTCTGCCAGGAAACCTTGTCTCTTCCATGAACATTCAAGTGAGAAGTGCAACTTGCCACAAACATCTGGTTCCTCCACAGCTTTGAGCCTGGCACCAGCCCAAGCACAGATGCCTTCTGGCATCCCATACTGGACCTGTTCTAACATGCCACCCCCTCTGACTCTTTGCTTTTCCACTGAAAGGTTCCTAGCTTTGTATTTTGGAGTTGGTAATTGCTACTCAGTTTGTGAAATCACTGGCCCCAGCCATTCTCTCTCAAAACCTCTCTGCCCAGCCTGCTCCATGAAACCAGCCATGCATTTTGGGCCTTGGTGTCACATCTAAGGTGTGCAGCAGCAGGAGGTACCTTTGAGGGGCCACACTGCCTCCCCACAAACACTGCTCTGGCTGTTCCTGCCCTCCAGCAAACCACCCATCTGCCCATCCTGCCCTGGGCAAAACCCAGGTAGCCACAGTGGACGAGCCAAGTCTTGGGGAGGAAGGCAGCACAAAAAATTGTCCCCTGAGACAGAGGCAGCAGGGACCACTGCTCCTGCCAAAGGGGCCAAAGTGAGCACCTTCCCACCTGCCCACAGCCTCCAGCCCAGCAGCCACCCCTCCATGCAATGTCAGAGCGTTGCTGACATCCTGTTTTGAATTTTCAGGTGTTTTGTTCCTTCAAAACAATTCCATTAGTTTTTTGGAATTTTTGAGCTAGCGTTCAGAATTCAAAAAGTCACTCATGAATAAAGAGGCAAAGGGCAAAAAATGCATTGTGATAAGCTCATTTAAATATAAATAGGCTTATTCCTCTGTGTGGGTTGCATATGCTTTTTTATTTTTTTAATTTAATATCTAGATTTTTATGAGTAAATTCAGTTTTCTGAGGAGCTACTCTGACATCACCAGGAAAAACGAAAAATTAAAGCAAGGTGAACTGTTTGTCATTTTCATACAGCTAGCACTGTCTAGACTTTTTGCTTACATTTGAGCAGTGACAGTTTATTAGGATGAATGGGAGGGCAGGAACTGAGATTTAGAAAGAAAAGACACTTGCAAAATGTGGATAATGTGATGTTTAGTAGAGATTATGTGATCACAACAGCAAAAGCATTTATATTTTTCCCTATTCTCATCCAGAAATATAAAGCTGTACACTTAATAGGAATAGGAAATAGGAAATAGTCCTATGCAGCTATTTCTCTTACTAAGAGAAGCTCCAAACTGAAGAAAAATGCTTGAAAGATCTAGTCTAGCTTTTGAAAAGTCAAGGACGTGCATGTATTCTGTAATGTCTTATTCTAATATATTATAAATGGTAGGTGGCAGATTACATCTTGTATTTTCAAAAGTTAATGTCTGTACTGTTCTGCTCTAAATGTCTTCTTGTCTATGTGGTTCAAAAACATCTTTGTGATCTGTCAGTAGTTTTTTTTTATCAAAACAGTAGTTTTGATATGCACATGAAGCTGAGAGAACAAGGACTTATAAACTCCACCCAGAAAGATATACAGGTAGAAGTGCCTGCTAGGGGGTGGGCAGAAAGCATAAAACACTGAAGGTGTCATAATTTAGACTATAGTATATATAAATTGGAAAAAAATATTATAAATACAAATTCAGGGTCCTGTTTTTACTTAATAGTTCCATAAGACATATGATAACTGTCAGTGTTGTTTTTTTTATGATCTGTCCTTTGAAAACAGCTGTTCTTAAAATGCTACTTTATTAAAAAAGAAAACTAATCCAAACAACATAAATTATAGGGGGGTTGGGCCTTACAGGCCAAATTAAAAGACTTTCATGACTTGGAAATTTTCTTTCCATTTTTAAATGTACGGCAAAGTCACTCCTCGAAGAAAACATGAGAGCTGATCTGGTTCCCTTATTAAACTGAGTGCTTCAGAGTATCAAAGGGCAGAAAACTTGCATTAACTTGATTAAAAATACTGTACAGAGTCAACAGAAAAATGACAAATTTATTTTTGATATTTTAAAAGGATTTTGTGGGCAGAAAAGAAAGGTTTTTTAATAAGTTAATTGTTGCAGAATGAATAACTACAAGTGTGGAAAGTCCTTATACCTCCTGCTCATGTATATTATGGAAGAGTAAAAAAAAAGAGTAGAGTAAGAAATGCAATTCTGATTAAAAAACTAAATTGGAGATGGTCTTAATACTTGTTTGTTTATGGCAATTGATAACATCTAGTTAAATTAACTGAACTACTGTTAAATTTTCAGGATGTGAATTGTATCTTCAACATGCATAGGAAAAGGGTATTTTTTTTTTTTTTAGAGGCCTTTCAGCATTGTCAGCAAGTCAGGATGGAAAAAAAAATTGTTTGCTGCAATTTCAGCCATTAAAAGAGAAGCTAAGACAGTGGTAAACCTGTATTTGTAAGATTTTTAGGATTCTGGGAAAAGAAAAAAAATAATTTGTACTGGATGGGTGGGCTGTTACATTAAAAAATTGAAAGAGGGTGAAAAGTGTACTCATCTGCAGCTAAGAGACATTTGGTCTAATAAAAAAAATAGTCACAATACTATTAAAATCAGTTTTACCTCTTGTGTTTTTAATTATAAATATTCAAGTGTTTTAATTAAATACATGCACACAACCATTCATTAAATTTGAATGGAGTTTGCTGAGCACCAGTCAACAGAAAGAAATCTCTTTTCATTCTCCAAAATCTTTGAAATTTTGATGGAGAGGAGAGGAGAGGAGAG
>VZSE01003765.1:276228-314657 GCA_013398275.1 Promerops cafer | reverse complement strand
GAGAGGAGAGGAGAGGAGAGGAGAGGAGAGGAGAGGAGAGGAGAGGAGAGACAAGCAACACACAGGTTGCTTTTGTGTTTGTTTGTTTGTTTGTTTTGTGAGGAGAAAAAAAATAAACCGTTTTAAAAGTGCTTAGCTGTATTTGACCTTTACCAAATTTTGAGTAATACATCATCGAAGAAATATATGGAACTTTCTGCCCTGGAAGGAAAATACACTTTTAATAAGAGAGAGACAATTTAAAAATCCTGCTATATTTTTAGGAAGTTCTTCTGTGAGATAAGAGGCAGACTTTTAATGCCTGTAGTAATACACCAACTCTTTTTCCTAAATAAGATGACAGTTTTGCTAAGTGTAGTAGAGTAGCTGTGAATTCAAACCAAGGCAGTAGGATAGCTGTGGATAGAGCATTTGTTTAAGACAAACATATATTTCTCTCTGCTGTGCAATGGGAGCCTGGGAAGACTGCAACAACACGCCCTTAAAGATTTGTGGTGTACGGGAGAAAATGAATATGTAAATATAGAAGGAGTAAGAGGCTTCCACCACTAGAGATGGGAAAAATACATGTAGAGAAAACAGTGATTTATTTTTTTCTACAGGAAGACCAATGTAAATGCAACTATGATTTTCCCTGCTGTGGGAATCTGGACCATTTTTCTCGAGATAGTATTGATACTAAAGACTGGTGAGGTAGTCAGAAGTTCTGAATATATTTAAGTGAATACAGTTGTATCTGCCATCATGAATGGCTGCTATAATCACAGCTGTTAAAACCCACTGTTGGCTTCAACAGTCCATGGTACAATGGAGCTCTTCAGAACTACAATGGTTGTTGACATTCCATTAAAGAAAACAATGGAAGTGGAATGAATATGCTTAGATTTCTTTTTACTCTGTACAACTGATTTATAAAAAGAAATAGCAGAGGGAGAGAAAAACAAGACAAACCACTGTGAAAAGTAATTAAAGATATGAATAATTGTGAAGGGTAAAATACTGCTACAGCTATAGTAGAGAATATTTGTCACTCTTTAAACTATTAAATTGATTTTTTTAAATTGAATATCACTGTATCATTAGGATGGTCATAGCTATCACACCAAATTTTGTTTCTAATTTCTGTTAAAAAATAAGGTTATGTAAGGTTTTTAATTTATCATTTATGTATTTTTAGCAGGCTGTATAACAACTGTTATACAAGATTTATTCAGTTTAAGCTATAAGTATTTAGATTCTAACTACTGAGAAGTTCAAAGGTGATGGATATTTAATTAAATTTTTGCATTATATATGTCTGTTTAAATTAGCTGGTGATGAATGCACCCTACCTGAATCTCATTGAAATGATGTTTTCATGAAAGTTTGCTGCCCAAGTTTGTATAGAATGATACAGTGAAAACATCAGCCAAAGGCACAGCTAGACATCATCTACTTGTTTAAAAAATCATTATTTCCCTCTCCCTCTCCAAAGGGTAGTTCTCAAAATCATCTTAAAATTTATATGAAATACATTGAAGAGCTTTGCCTTTACCTGTCAGCTTTGCCTTTACCTGTCATCATGAAATACTTCAACTGCAGCATGCAGCCTTTTCCTGTTTGAAAACCTTTATAAATGCTCATTCTAAGGAATACAGAAAGTGAGAGGCTCCAAATTGCTTTTGAAGCTATTACTACGTAACCCAGTGCATGATATTCCTTCACTTGCTTAGTTGCTTTTATTCTAGAAATGGCATTATAGCAAAGTAAACAACACTGTCAAATATATAAACCTATTTTTCTCCCTCCCTAAGGTTATGTTAGCTACCTATAAAGACATTTGAGAGATATCTCTGCATCTTATGCACAAATGGTAAACAATATTGAAATATAAATGCATGAAGAATATTCAAATAGGTTTTTTTTAAGACTAAATTAATGTTTAATATGACTTTATTATAAAAATAATCTGTCTCAGCTAGTCAGCCCTCCTCCTCCTGCTACACTGCAGAACACCTTAGCTAGGAAAATCAGAAATACTTTTAATTTTTTCTGCTAAATTTAAGGTGGGACATTTGCATCCACATACCAAATTGGTTTTAAATAACCTTGATTGTCCTTTGAGACTTGATCCACATGCCTGGAACTTCACCAAGCATTGTTAAACAGGTTAGAGTGCAAGTTGTAAATATTGAAATTATGAGTCTGAGGCAGCTTGACAACTAGACAAGCATTTAGAATTCTTTTAATCTTTTTTTCATATGTCATCTGTAAGAAAGTGAATGGTTTCATTAGAAATCAAGCCTTTAAAAATTGCTTGCTATTCCCTTGTTTTCAGTCTGGAAGATTTATCTCTGTGTAATACACCAGGAAAAATTAACTAAAATTAATTAGAGAAGGCAGATATTGCAGCAAATGGCGCTCAAAAACTCTTAGTAGCTCTAGTGGGAATTAACTATTAGGATGTGCTGCCTGAAAGATCACCGTGTTCACAAGGTCTTTTTTCTGAATGACATAATTTTGTTACTTTTGTAGTAGTTCCATCAAATGATGATTTTTGTGACACTGCTGGAGCCGGTGAAATGTCACCCCTGTCTGGCAGTCATTCTTGAAAAACAGGCTTACCAACAAAATAAATAAAAACACATTCTAAACTGCTACTGCAATACTGCATTACAAGAGCAGTCAGAGGCAGGAGCTTTCTGGGTGTGTTCAGACAGTTTCAGGTTTGGAGATATTTAAAAAAAAAAAACACTTTAGTTTCACTACTGATGAATTCAAATTCTCAGAACTCAAAATCTCTCTTAATCTCTGGGTCATCTGTACTAGATTCATGAGAAGAGGGACAAAAAGACAATTTCTGTTTATAAATTAACAGGCATATCTCATTGTGATTCCTGTCTGCCAATGTCTATATCACAGAAAATGCCATTATTGGCAATAATTGGCACCCTCTTTGGTCATCTCAGAGAAGATGAGACTTGAATGGTTTTGGAGGTTGCACTACCAGCCTCACTGTTAGGCAGAGTACATTAGTACTCTGTACTCCCAAAAGTACATTAAAGTGCATGGAGGATGAAGAAACATCTCTGCTCTGGTTTGTAGATAAAGAATTTAGTTCATGACATCATGATTCTTTGCTACTCAGGATAAATAACTTCATTTGAAATTAAGTGGTCACTGTCTGGTTTCTAGACATCTTTCAATAGTTTGTCTGTGGCTGATATAGAAATGGAAACAATAACTCCTGTATAACAAATCAAGATGTTTACTGAAGTGTTGCCTAGATTCAAATTGGTTTTGTTTGGTTGGTTTTTTTCACACATAAAAGAATAAAATTGGATTACCTGGATTAGAATTTAATTTAAATGTATTGATCCCTACTTAAGGAGGTACCCAAATTACTCCTAGATGGTGGTCTGTCTGGGGATCAGCCAGAGTTAGGCTAAACTGCAAACTTCTGTATTGAAGGACTGTGATGTGTTCTGCTCAGCTTGTGCAGTGTGTCAGCTTTAATATTTGTTTAACAGTGGATTTAGCAGCTGGACTTGATGAACTTAAGGATCCTTTCCAACCTAAAAAATTCTGTGATACTATGATTCTATAAAAATAACTGTGGTATTCTCTTACATCACTACAAGACCCCTTCAGCCCAGCCATATTTTGCAGCCACATAGTCCAGCAGCTGACAGTAGGTATCAGTATTAGTGTGTGCACTAACTCTTGACAATGGCCTGAAAAGAAGGTAATTCTTTGCTCTTTGCATTTGAAATTCATCATTGCTCTATCAGGATCCCAGACTTCACTTGGTATTCCCTGAATATTTTTCTAACTTAAAATAATATTTTGGAGGTTTAAAATTAAGTTGGAGACAGTTATCACGAGACCAAGTATTTTCTGCTAAAATCATAGATAATTGTTTTCAAAAAGCAATTCATAGGGTAAAAATCAGTAATTGCTCTCAGAAAGGCAGTATTACTTCAAAACAAACAAACAGAACCCCACCAGCTAACAGCAGAAGTTAGTGATAGCCTGTTCTGCCTGTCCCAAAATGTGAAAGGAAAGCAGGACTCTTGCACTCTGCGTCAGTATCCTGCCCAAATTTCAAGCCGTTGCCTTCAAGTTCATGGCTGCATTGCACTTCTAAAGCTCCTATCTCACCAAAACTGCTGCAAAATTAAACACTGAACTTTGCCCTGAGAGCCTAGACAGACATTGGAATTTTCCATAATGGTCAGCTGAAATTTTCCTGTGCTGCTACGAGTCTCTGTCCCTGCTGGATCTCAGGCTGCCCACAGCCCTGCTCCTTGAGGGTGAGCTGTGCAAAATGCTTTCCAGCAGCACCCACTCGGTAATTGCTTTTCTGTCTAAAGCTTCCAGTGCTTCTAAACCAGGCAACATTATCAAACTGGCAGTGAAAACAGCACAATACAGCCTGTGACTGTCAAACCTCCCGGAGTGGTGTTGGCAGGTAAGAGCTGCTCATTTCTAGCTAATCTAGATTCTTGTAGTAAGTTGAAGGTTGGACGTGGCAGTGCTGGGACCAGTCTTCAGCTTCATACTCAGTAAAATGCAGAAAATGTTCTCAAACATATTTTCCAATTTCATTATTGCAAATAGAGGAATGCAGCACTTTGTGTGCTTGCCTTCCCAGTCACAAACGCTTCTGATCACCTTCTGAGGGACAGAAAAGTCTTCAGATATTCACTTCAGATTCTGTAATTCCAGCTTAGTTCATAATTTTATTATGTGCCAAACAGCATTAGAAGTCAGAGGAATGCATGTCACCCTGAATGATTTCTAGAAAGACTTTTTTTTTTTTTAAGTTAAATTAGCTATTTAAAAATAAAATGTTTGAATTAATACTGCTCTGAGTTTCATAACTGCAGACTTAGAAAAGCACAGCTGTGGAACACGTAGAGCTACAGAATAGGTTGTTGCTACTTTATTTACCAGGTATTGTCTGGATAATAATGCAGGCTAAACCCTTCCTGGGTTATCATCTTTCATGGAAAACTTTCATTAGCCCTTCACTGACCCTCAGACCATTTTAAAAATTACATTCCCTTCCCCTCACATGGCAGTGAAAAGGTGGGTCAAATGGGACTGTCATTCTGCTTCCCCAGGAGGTCAAGGCTTAGTGTTAGAAGATGTCTCTATCTGCCATTAGTGCTGCTTTGTAACAAAAAAAATACCCATGGAACAGGACTAAGCTGTCTTGAAACTCTGACTTTTCTCCATGTGAACCTTTCCTCTCTGACTCTTGCTTATCAAGGAGTGAAATACCTTATGAAGTGAAAAATGGGCACGACAGTGATAGAACTGTGTGTGTATACATAGGTATACATGACAGGAGGCAGTAAGAATAATAATGGGTTGTTTAGACCTGAAACATAATTCCTATGAACCCAATTTTTGGCCTCATTTTGACCAAAACTGAACACTATGTCTTTCCTGGTCATCTCTGGTGCTAGTCATGGTACATTGGGCTTTGGTTACCATTTTTAATTGTCAACAATTCTCACCTAGTGAGAATTATTCTAGTTAGCATATAAACTATAAATATCCAGTTTGTTCCAGTGATTCCCTTCACTACAGCACTGCTGCCTTGTTTAGAGTGACATTCCAGAAAAAGAAGAATTATGAAAATAAAATTGTTTTGCTCCGTTCTCTTATGATTTCACTGAAATAAATTTGCATGAATGATATTAGAACTGTGTTCACCTGAAGGACCAGAATATAATCAAACTGGAGTAGCACTCCATTGCCTTGAAAAAGAAACTGATCTTTTTAAATTTGCTTCTCAATACCTGCTTAAATAAATAAGCTTTTTAAAACATGGTAGGAGCTGATTAATTAACAAAAAAATAAATTACTTTGGAAAGAGACTGTGCAGCAAAACAGCCTTAGAATGACAGTCCTATTCTTTCAAAACAGCTTATCTTTTAGCCATTTGCAAGCTTCCAGTTCATTACAAAAAAAAAGAATAAATTAAAAAAGCAAAAAAATTGAATGAGTGAGGAAAAAAAAAAGATATGGAATTAGGGTAGATACATTTTTTTCAACACTTCTGTTCCTTAAAGGAGAAATATTTCTATTTCTGGTCCCTAAGCAAACATTATAATAAATGTCATTAACTGTGGAAATATGAAGGAGAAGCAAATGCTTCGAGGTAGGAGGGATACTTCCTCTTCATTTGGAATTTAAAACAGGTCTCAGATTGGCACAAGCTTTTTTAGTATTACAGGCTGCAGCTAATATAAAGATATTATTTATTGCTGAAATTGTTTCTAAAAATAATCATTATCACAGAAATTCCAAGAAAGTTTGTTGGGGATTTTTTGTTTGGGGATTTTTTGTTTGGTTGTTTTTGGTTTTGGTTTGTTCTTTTTTATATATATATATATTTTTAATTTGAGCTAATACTTTTATTGGAAAACTATGCAGCATGTTTTCCAAGCAGTTTCTTTTCTAATTTCTTTCTTTGAGATATACATGTTAAAGTAATAATGACAGAGAACAAGAAAGGGGGAAAAAAGGAGCATGAATTTGTGTATAATCTTAGCTGTATTCTCAAAGAAGAGAAATGTACACTGACAAATATTGGATGGCATTAAAGGCCCCTTTGACAGAAGCTTCCTCTGTATTACTACTTCACAGGACCTGAGAAATGATGGCTCTTTCTTCATAGTGAGAGATGGAGGTCAGTACAGTGCTTCCTCTCTGAAAAGAATTGAAAGATACTGCCTCTCAGCTGAATGTACATTAGTGTTAGTATCACAGTTTATGGAAGAAAAGTCAATTTTAGGCAGTGGGGCTGTGGTTTGGCAAGTCAAACCTTACTGACACTGCTGTCTCCTTATAAACCCCGACATTACTACCCAGTATGTGTCAGAATTATGGTCCAAAGCATGATGAGCCCTAGGCCTAATTGTGATTTTACATCAGGTTTAGCTGTAAGAAGGGAGAAAAAATTCTCATAAATTGCTTTTTTATATTGATATCCATGCTACAATTTCCATCTTCCTTCATGAGGCATTTCTGTTCATCAGAAACTCCACCCTCAGATAAACTTCCCTTAGAAGAAGATGTTATTCATGCAAAAGAGTCTTTAAAGGTTTTATTGATGTGAATTGTTTTAGTTGGCACTGGGACTGCCTTATATTTGATCTACCAGGTACTTACAGCATATCTTGATCCTCTCTAGGGAAGTACCTCTATGATCCAGCTGACTGGGAGTCCTTGTTAGCACAGTCTGCTGCCAATAGCTGACATCTCGTTGGGCTGCTACTGAATTTTAGTTTTTGAGTAACTTTTAATGGTGCATGATATTTCTATTTATTATGTGCTTTCTATATTAATCTTTTCTACATTCCTTATTTTTCCTGTTGTCAGCCAGTCTTGTCTCTTAGTTAAATCAGAACCAAAGGGTACATTTAGATTAATTGTAATGAAAACATGGATATGTTTTTTGCTTTTGAAGTGGTAGAAGTGCATAAAATAGTGAAAGAAGAAATAAAACAAAACTAGCCCAACTTTTCCTTTTAAATAAGAAATGTATAGGATAAAAATGTATATATCTTAATACTGAATATCTTTATTAAATTAGTAGTTTCCAGAAGAGTAGGTGTGACACGACTTACAGACCCAATATATTCTTTTACAAACCCAAATATATAATTATTACTAAGATACTAATTTAGTACTGCTAAAAACATCTTGAAGATTTTGGTTTGTCTTTGTAAAGTTTTCCTGGCATATTCATCACTCTAACTTAATAGTGTTTCAAGGAATGTAATTTATTTTTTAACCTTTTATGAGCACATTTATCACTTTCTTAATAGACAGATATCCTGCTTGCTATGTTTTTAGCATAGATAAGAGTATTTCAGTAATTCTGAATACTTTGAATTAAAATGAAAAAGAAAGAAGAAAAAAAGGTCTTGTGTTGCAGTAGTAACTAAATAAGGAGTGATTTCATCTTAAAATTTTACTATTGACCACTTAGAGCTACATGCAAGTAGCATATACAAGTAGTTTTGGATTAAATGTATGTAAACCAAGATGAATAATCAGCTTTCCTTCATGTTCTCTCTCTCTCCCTGAACACCCAAATAATTTCAAAAAAGCAGAATTGCAACACTAATTTCCCAATAGATAGCAAACCTAGTGAACAAAACATAGATTTGTAGCCTAAGACATGAATTTTTCATTGAAGTAATAAGAGAGTAGTTACTGTGTGTATTTATGTTTTCTCTTAGACAAATGAAGTAGCTGCTGAATTCTGCATTGAAGGCAAATACTGAGAAATTTAAATAGGACACATATTCATGCAGAATATGTTTATTATTGGTTGCATTTAATATTTAAAAGCCCTTTTATCATGTACTGTAGCTCATGGAAATAAGCTTTCTTCTTATTTTTAGTCTTTGGAAATAGTTTGCAGTTAGAGGGTTCTGGGATTTAATTACAGAACTTTTCAGAAGCTCTTGTTAAAAGTACTAATTCTACCCTGAAAGAATCCATATCTCCACATTTGGTCTATGGTAGTTACATAGGGAGAAATGAAAAACTGAATGTCATGACCATGACATTTCCCAAGAATACCTTGCAGTTCTATATACTTGGAGTTCAGGGAATTTTTCCACTGCTGTCTGTAATAATAGTCTTTTTCCAAACTCCATTTCACATTTTTTTATAGTTCTTTGGACCTTTAAAGCCTCCACAAGATCTTGCAGGAAGGAATTCAACTCTTGTAATCAAGCACTGTGTGAAAAATGGTATTTTTTGCCTGGTTTGAAACTTTTTTCTGTTAGTAGTTAGTGACTGATTCTATTCTAAGTTACATTGCTGAAAACCAAGAACAAAGCTGCTTTAACAGTTTTAACAGAGAGGGTTCAAAGAGAAGCAGTTGTTATGCTGTTGAATATTCTAGTTCTCAAATCTAAAAGTATATTATTTCAAATCCTCCAACTAAATGGTAATGCAAAGGATGCTCAAACCAATGAAAATACTTTATAATACTCAGAGTTACAAACCAGGTCTCAAAAATCCTGCACCCTGGGATTTTAAGTTGTTCAAGAGGGATGTAAAGTCAGACTTTATTTGGCTGCTTTGGAGTTCTATATTTCAGTATTTATTCCCAGCTTTACTTAGAGTGTTTATTTATTTTACAGCCCCAGAAGTTTAAGCATACAAATAAAATAGTGATCAATTTAAAATACCAGTTGTGTAATGCAGTCACCTAGATATAAGAGTGAAGTTATCTTGAAGACCCTCAGAAGAAACAAATTTCACAAAAGCACAAACATAATGTATGTGGTGGTGGTCAGTGTGTAGCTTTGTCCCACCTGTTTATAGCCATCGGGCCAGAAAGCCACCAGTGATTAATCTGAGCTGGTCATCTGGGCTCTAGCCACAATCAGTGATGGCTGACCCACACAGATGTGTCTGTTTCTTGCTTACTTCATTGGGGCAGACCGTGTGCACCTCCCAGGGCTGTGGCTGGTGGGATTGTGTCTGCAGGGTCAGCAGAAACCTCAGTCGCGTAGAGCTGACGGCAGCTGGCAGTCACAGGTGAGATGAGGAGCAACCTCATGGCTGATCTGCTCAGGGGCTCTCAGCTTTCTACTCCTGTTTTGCATTCTGACATTTACCTTACGTGTACCTTTGTTTTCCTTGGAAAAGAGGTCACAATTGTACTTTCCTTTTCTTGCTTTTCAAACAATATATCTCTTTAGATTGTCCTTTTCCTTTGCTGTCTGTTGAGGTCTCTTGCAAGTTCTGCAACATAAATACTAAGTGACAAGGTTCCCTATCAGGTATGCCAGATTTAAGATACATGATCTTTTTCAAAAATCATCACTTTTTCATCTAGCCCTTTTTACTTGTTGCTCCCAATCCAGAAATTAATAGGACAGCAAACTAAATACCCAGTTACTCATAGCAAAATTTTCAGGTTCCTAAATATCCAAATCCACAAAAAAAAGCTTTCATTTTGCTCACATGTATGGATTTCACATTATTCATCACCAAATGAAGAAAAATGAAGCACTTTTTTTTTTTTAATTTAATAAAAATTACCAATGCATAGTTGTCATTAAGCAAGGCAAAAGAGGTCCAGCATCTGGTAAAACTAGAACAAGTTTTTCTATTTGATCAGATTCTTCCACTCTAACCTTACTCTCATCCTTGAATCTATACCAGTGTAAAATAAATTTAATAACACCCTGGAGAGATGTAGGCCATGTACTTCTCATGTAGAGGTGCCACGGCACACAAGAATTAAAACTTGATCACATAATTACAAAGATATTATATAAAATGACTACTCAGAAAGAACATGTTAGTCCAGGATTTGAAACTGATCAACAATTTCCGGTGCCGCTGTTGTACAGCACAATTAGGATGAGGAGAATTCTAATAGGAAATACTGCCATCTGGTAATATGTATTTTAACCTCATTAAACACGGAGTGAATAGAGTTAGGCTTATGTCTGAAAATTAAACACTGATGCCTATAAAATATGCTACTTGATGCAACTAATATTGGAGAATTTCTGTAATGGAAATGTTAAATCTGTTCTAAATAAATTAAGAGGAAATAGTAAGAGTTTCAAGGATTAAAAATCTGACATTTTATTTTTTGACACTACTAATAAATTTCTTATATTAGTTTTGCAGCTGAATTAATATGGCTGGCATGAGAGAACTGATATTTTCTCACCAGTTTGAATTGATCATATTCTCGGACTGTAACACCAGTGTAACACTCAGTGTTTTCTGGGTACAAAATTGTAAACATTGCCAAAACATGCAGAGTTTTTAGAAGGTCAGAAGGTTTAAAAATCAAAGGTGGTGTTAAGAATGGTGCTCAAATTAGTCTTTCTCTTCACTATTCTCCTTCGCTGTGCTTATTTGCATGGTATGGAACATTTGATCCATAAAGAAGGTGATGGAGGAGTGGTTTTGAAGACTTGATGGGAGCAGAAAATCAAGTATATATGAAGGTTTCAAAGTATTTTCAAAGTATCTTTCAAAGTTTCAAAGAACCTTTACATTTACCTTTAGACTTAAAGACGTTTAGAGTTTACCCCTATGTGCTATCTTTTATTTAAATGTGGTTCATCCTTTTTTATAACTACTGGTTGATATGTAAAAACTTTGATCTTTCATGAAAGAATAGAATTTAGTAGACTAAAGATAGCTGACAAAGAGGGTGAATTTTAGTCATTACTCCTTAATAGTCACCTGATGGCAATGGTATAAGCACAAAAAACTTAATTTTATCAATTTATCATTGGTTTCTGTGGTTAACCACTGAACTCCTACTTGATATTTCTACCTGCTGTCTTCTGTAAATCTACCCCCTGAAACACTAAAGAGTGGAAGTCTTTTAGTGGATTCAGTAAAATTGCAAAACCTGAGTTCAGATACCAGGATGAGTGTTCTAGTGTCATCCTTATAAGGAAAAGACTGTCTTACAGATTTTTAGCAAGTTAATCATTTGCTGAATTCCATGTGCTGAGATAAATTAACCTGTATACATATTCTCCTTTCACCCAATAAAGCATAAAACATTGTCAGGAAAAAAAGAGTTTGTGGTGCCCTCTTTTGTGTCTCCATGTAATTCTACTTCAAAACAAAGTGGATATTATCAGTTGGTCTCCCTGACACAAAATATTTAGCTTAAATGCTGCTGGCTTGTAAAGCAATGACACACCACCAGCAGAATCCCATGTAATCCTGGTTCCCCACACAAGATTCCTTCTGTGTTTCTATGCAGCATCTTTTTAAACTCACTGTGCCCATTAACATGCAGCAGCCTTCAGCTCCTTGCAATCCAACATAAGTACCCCAGATTTTCAAACTCTCCTCTCTGCCTGTATAGGTCCTGATGTGAGATTAATAAGATTTCTCAAGGATCTAGCTCCACATTCAAAGGAATAGAAAAGATCTCTTCCCAGTGCTTTTTACTGTTTAATTGGTAGGAGGAGCGTCTTCTGGCTGAGCTGCAAAGTACTGAGCAAAGAGTAAGTTTTCAGAATGTAAGAGCCTGTTTGGGGTTTGAATGATGTCAATATAGCCCTCTTTCTCAGATAATTTTACAGAAGTGAAGAAGTAGGTTGGGGTTGAAAGTCATTCCCTGGTATGAAATACAATAAAATGAGATTCGAGGGATACTATTCTGTTCAGTGTACAATATATTTAATATTCTTAACCTCCTATGCTACAATTCTCACTGATTATTCAAATGAAATTATGATATTATTTTAAGTAGAAGTCAAATGAATTACAAAGTATTTCCATTATGATAGTGCTACCTTAAATATAATTTAAATATTTTTCCTAACAGTTTATTTATCATTATGATTACAGTTTATGTCCTTTTTAAGCTTTACAAGAAAGCTGAAATCTTCAAGTGACTGAAAATAGGACCAAATTAGTAGTGCCAAATGGAACTGTATGTGAATTTTGGAGATACTCAGTGAATCCAATATATTATATAGCAACAAACTTAGATGCATCCATTGTAATGCATGCTTAAGAACATGAGCTGTATTGTCATTTGGATATGGGAGTAGTGACTCTTTTTTGATGACACGATCTGCAGAAAATTAGTTATTTTTATAGAGGTCCATATATCTATTCCTGTTCTCACTGAGCATGCAGTCTCCAGTAAGGGTCTATAATTGGTGTGATGGCTCTGGAAATAACAGCAACAGGTCCCAGAGAGTCATAAAACACTCAGCTCTCCTGCTTATTTCTAAACTGTTTCCATGGCCTCCTGAAACATTACATTAAACCTTCAGTAGTCGTGCTTGAATTTGCCAAGTGAAATAATTTTTTCTGCAGCAAAGAAATTCTCCATAAACATTAGAGAAATATTTAGCAGCAAATTTTCTAATGATAGTTTTCAAATGGCTCATCTATTTTCCCCTTGTGTGCTCATTTTCCTTACTCTTAATTTCTTCTTCATCTTTCTCACTTAACTCCCACACACACAGAGTCCAGTCTGCAGCACCTGAGGCTGATGATTGTTCCAAATCCTTCAGTGGAGCTTTCTTTCTTTATGTTTTTCATACTGATGGTAACACTGAGAAGGGCATGAAATGGACACTGGACATTGTTGCTCCACTTCTGCGACTGCATCTTCCCATAAATACATTCCCATTGTGGGTCAAAGGGGTTCAGATAGGGCAGCACCCTTTCACCTACTGTGTCTTCCAAATTAGTCTCTGCTGGATCCATCCTGAACCAGAAAGAAAACTTCAGATAGTTGATTCAATTAACTATTAATTTCCTAAATGCATTTACAGTACTTCTTAATGGTTTTATGATAATTCATCCCAACAATATTTTTGGATAAACATGATGAAAGAGACATGACTATAATATTGTTCTTAGATACTTTAGAATACATCAGTACTACTACTTTATAAGAAGCATTTTCATCCCTTTATCATTCATCTTCAAATCAATTTATTTCTTTCTGGAAATGCTGAAACTTTTGAGATTAAATGCAAACAAACTTTGGATTTAGATGAGAAAATGATGTAAGTATTTTCATGATTTTATGTATTAACTAGCAAAAACAAGCATTAAATACAGTAATAAACCCTCAGGTATGATATTATCCATATTTTTTACAGGGACAAATGCATTCATCATTCATTACAAATATTCTTTTACCTCAGCAACAAATTGGAGAAAAACACATAAACCTGTCGCAGTTTAATATACCTTGAGACTCAAAACACTTTAAGCCTTTTATTTTGTAAAGTTTTTTACTTGCAAAAAATGAATTAGATACCTTTGAATAACTTATTACATATATAATAGAACACACAAAATCAGTACCAAAAGAACCTCTTCCATTGAGAAGCAAACAACGTAAGTTACAAAATTACAGGAAATTCACAGTAAAATGAGTAATTATGGACAGCAAAAATAGAAACTGATTTAAAGAACTTAGTTATGTACAAAATATGTTCATAGATTTATTTAGAAAACTCCTCAGTAAATATTGTGTTTTTACTACAATAATAAATTTCAGGACCAGTATTTTAGGTGTGTTGCTGCTGTTTTTGGACCATAAAATTAAATTGTAACTATTTCTCAAATGGATGTGGCAGAGCAGCTGTACTTCTTTTCTTAGAAAATAAATCTCAGAAAATTAACTAAAAAAAAATGGGCTTACCAGTTAAAGTGAGACATGAATCAGTGGAGTAAGCCCAGAGAAGGGATTTAAATTAAGGATCCAAATTAAGGATCCTTATTATTAAATCAGGATCCTTAAATTAAGGATCTAAAATAAGGATTTTTAGCATCTGACAAATGAGAAGAGTCTGAGAGAGCTGGGACCACTCAGCCTGGAGAAGAGAGGGCTCAGGGGGTACATGCCCATAAATATGTGATCAAGCAGTGAAGACAACAGAGACAGATTCTTCTCAGTGGTGCCCAGAGACAGATGAGAGGCAATTTTCAAACTGAAACACAGGAAATTCCATTTCAATATTTAAAAAAATCAACCAAACAAAAAAACTGTGTTCACTACGAGGGTGGTCGCACACAAGAACAGGTTGCCTAGAGGTGTTGTGGAGTCTCCATCCTTGGAGATATTCAAAACTCAACTTGAGCAACCTGAACCTGCTGTCATGGACCCTGCTCTAAGCAGAGGCTTGGAGCAGGCAAGCTCCAGAGATGCCTGCCAGGGCTCATCCAGTCTCTATCTCTGAAAATATGTCAGCGAACAAAACATGGTAAGATGAATAGATGTGGATAGGAATGAACGCCTCTGTGGAACATTGCTCTGTCCCATGCTTCTTGCCTCATCCATTTCATTTATTTACTGGGAGGCTGCTGAGGTCATTGCAAACAAATACAAAAGGAGGTAGAAAAAGCTGAGTTTAGGTTATGCCTAAAAGTCTTATATTCCTTTTTTGCTTGGTGAATTCTTTACTGGCATTAGTAACCATATGCAGGACAAATAGGATTTCAATGTCATAAAAAAAAAGGTGTCTGACAGGCATTCAGAAAATGTCAAGTTAAACTTGACTGTCAATATAATAGCTTCCTGAATTTTGGTGATGCCAGTTGGAAAAAGATAAAGTTATGTCAGTGGTGGCTTTTTGAAACTTCATTGAAATTATCAATCAGCTGAAATGTCTATTGACTGAAGCACCTTTAATTGTGATAATTATTTAGTCAGCTGATACACAGAATGGAAGTGCATGCCTGAAAAAAAGTACAGAGATGAGGTTTAATTATTGCCTGATAGATGCTGACAATCTCTTTTTGCTGCACCATTCTTGTGACAGATTCGTTGGCCAGCTCGTGAGTAAGCAGCTGCTTGTGTGAAAGCCAATGTTCAGCACGCTCACCCTGGGCACTTGCTCTTTGGAACCAGCTTCCAGACTAACTGAGCTGCTGGTCTGGACCTGTGTTCTGGACAGATTCCAGCAAGGGTTTGCAGTCTGCCAAATGTAATTATCCTCTGCACTTTTAATTGGCTGTGATTATCACTTCCGGTCTTGTGCAGATCTGTGAACTGTTGTTAATTACTTCACTTTATACCAGAGAAGGCTGTATTTCAGTAGAAAATGAAATTATTCTTCCCCCTCTTCCTCTCCTTCCCTCCTCCTCTGTGGATATACATGTGTGCATATTATCACAATTGGCTCCTCTTATTACAAGCTCCTGCTAAATAAAAATTTCAATATAGCTTATCAGTTATTTATGATATGTAGTTTAATAATTTTCAGATTCACTGCTTTCCTAAGTATTTCAAAGAGAATGAGAGAGCAGAAAGTAGAACAGCTGATATCTTAGCTCTCCAGCAGAGGAAGGCATGGAATGTTTCCCTTACACTCAGTGGTAGAAGTAGACCATAGCTGTGCCACAGTTATAGCATTTCTGAAGAAAATGCAAATTGTGTGTTTTGTCACCTCTCTATCTCACCAGCCACTTCAAAGTCTTTTAAGCCTCTGCTGATGAAACTGATATTTGAAGGGCATTACCTTTGCAATAGTGCAGTAATCTAGGAAACCTGTTTACAACTATAGAACACTTTCAGACAGATTATATTTTTAATACAATATAAAAATAAATAAAAATAGCAGAGAGGACATACATATGTCTGTCCTGATTTGCAGGGGTAAATATAGGGGAGGCTGGTGTGAAAAAGTAATTTGTCATTTTAAATTAGATTGAAGCTGTATGCTTCCAACACAGATGAATATAAAGAAAATTTACTGTATAGCTTGAGCCCGCAGGTCTTTTCTGAAATTTGCCTCTGTTCTTCCTCCCAAAGATATAATTCACTCACTGAAACCACGTCTTGGCTTGAGCTTCTGCATAAGTGCTCACAATAGAGTCCCTAAAGTAAGAATGCTGATTTTACTGGAAAAAGTATAACAGAACATGTCAATATTCACAGTCTTGGGTTGTTTTTTTCTGTTCCTCTGAAATAACATGGACATCATGAACCTCATTTAGTTTGCTTTTTCATGGTTTAAAAATGACCAAATCTCATCAACCATGACTCAAATCTCAAATGATATTGAGATGCCTGACTTTCAATTCAATCTTTATTTACTGAGACAGTTGCTTAGACTGAGTTTAATATTAGATGCCTATTTCATTTGAACATGTGAGCATAAATGGTTGTGAAAAAAACTTATAAATCATTATTTTATTTTAAAAGAAATGGCATATTTTCCAGTAATCTAGTATGCATTTGACAATAACCAAAAGTAGGGGAAAATTATTTTTCTGCCTCCTTGGTCACCTAAGCTCACTTATGATTTGGTCATAGATGTACAGCTAAGGACACAGAAATGCTCTAATTCTTCATGACCTCAGACATTTGCAGATCTTCTGTATTTTGTAAGCATTTTTAATCAGAGTGAAAATATAGAAATAGATGCATCATTTTTCACATTTCTGAAGGTTAAGTTTAGATTTTTAGAATCACCCTATTTCAGCAATAGCTATAAATGTTCCTCACTTTCATATGCAGCTTAAGTATGCAAGACAGCTGAACGTTATCTCATTTATGGTGCTAAAAAGAAAATGCCTGGAGCACATTTTGCAATATCAACTAGACTGAAGGGATTACTCGATTTGAAGAGAGATGTTAAAGTTTGCAATGTCCTAGTCATGTCAATGAGAAATAACTTTTAGAGCTGAGCTTCAAAGGTAATAAAAAATATACAAGTTGCCATACAGTATTAGATATCACTAAATACTGTCCAAGATAACCATGAAAAAACTGCTGCTAAAAACTTTTTTACTTTAAATTCATGTCAAAAATTGTGCCCTAAATTTTCACTTCTGAACATGTAAGACAACTGTCATTCTATTTTCTACTATTGAATACTCACCTGCAAGTCTTCTCAAATGCTGTTTTATTGTTCTGTGTCATTGCCCTTCTCGTGGCATGTAATCAAAGTGATGCCATCCAATGTTGCACAAGTGCTGAGTGTAGCATTAGTAAGCTAATGACCTTTTATATTTTGCTGATGACATTTGGTGTCAGATTGTTTCCACGTATTTTGGTTAATGGGTAATTCGGATACAGCATGGAGGAAAATGTCATCCTTTGAACATAGATTGAAGGCTCACTGTCTGAATGGGTCTATTCCTCTCTGTCACTGGAATTTATCAAATTTCCGGGTACATGACTTCTCATGACAACTATTTAAAAAGCTCATTAACACTTAATATAGTTGATACATATGAGAAACTCTTCATCCTACAGTTCAGCATCTGTTTATGAATTAAGATATGGAGATATGAGTAATTGTTTTTAATGAAAATTTCACCTCAGAACCACTTTTCTCCGAGTTCATTGTGAATATAATTAGGTCTGCCATAGCCTCTCCCTCTGTGACTAAAGATAAGGCACAGAAAAATATTTCTTTGCTATAATACTTCTGCTTAAAGATGATAGGAAGGCACTGATGAACTTAGTGACATTCATGTTCTCTTCACTAGAACTCTTTAAATAATAAAATATCATATTATGTCTTTTTTTAAGAAGAATTTGGTTTTTTGAACAAAGAAGGAATAAATCTTTTAAACAAAGGCTTTATAAGGCACCCACTATAACAAATGGAGAAATGCATCCCATATTCTTCAGTCCCATGAAAACAAGGACTTGGTCATGCACTTCATTTAAGCTTTCTGTAGTAATGAGTAAAGGAGTGTATTCCCTCTCTCTATGCCAGCTTATATTGGTGGTTTGTAAAATATGTTATTATGACAGTAGTCATTAAGAGAATCTGTCTTCATGTGAGAAGTTGCTAAAAGATTTTAACTTTGGACTTATTTCTATATATATGAGAGATATAGTCATGGATATATTCCATATATATGAGGCTTTGCTTCTCAAAAACTCTCCCAAGACTTGGGAAGCCGTCACAAATTTTTAGCACAGCTTAGTTCATTAATATTAGCAATGTTGAGCTTTGACTGAACTCTGTAAAACATTCAACAATTTATTTTGTAAAGATGCCTTATATGAGAATGAGATTTTCTTAGTATTTGGACCTCTATCTCCATATCTTAATGATGTAGATAACACCAGTTTAAATGGAAATTCCATTATTATAATACTGGAGACGTCATCTAAGATGCAAGAAATTCTGAAAGACAAATATTGTGTTACTACAGAGGTCCTTTTTTGATGGAAGGAATGTTAAACTCTTGTGAACCTTTTCTAATTCTGGAGGAAATAATGAAATACAGACTAGAAAAAGAAAGTGCAAACCATGAGGAGAGTTTATAATTTTTTGTTTATTTTTTTTTTCTTTTGGAATTGTTTGATATTCACTAAATAAGTGCTTGGTTGTGGTAAAGCACAGGCAGAGCAAAGGATACCTAGAGGTGCCACAGCTGACTTTTAGAGCTTTGGTGAAGCCACAGCGTGTACTGAGTATTAATGGGCTTTGAGAGCTGGCTGATCATACTTTTATTTTTAATTTGAGGAGAGTATATGGAATAATAATTCTATGGGAGAGAGTTTACTGATTTTTCAAATTAAATGCTTACTGAAAGCCCTTACCAAGTATCTATTTCTCATTGAAGTTCTATCAGACACTGCCAATGAAATCTTTGGAATACCCTAGGGTGGCATTTCATACAGTCACCACCAAAAAAAAAACCACTTGAAATTTTATGGTTTTGTAAATGTGACAATTCATTACAAAGACTATTTATGAGAGCAAATGAAAAAAATGGTTTATAGGAAAATGTTGGAGCGCATAAAGTTTTGTCTTATAAAGCATAATGTCTGCATACAGGAAAGAAAGAAGGCAAGTGGTCCAACCATCTTGGATAAAATTGGATCAGGGCTTTTAACAAGCAACAAAATCTATCATAGTCTGTCAGGTAAACCAAAGCAAGAAGCAAAGCAATGAGAAATTAAATTGTATGAAAGCAAAGGCCTGAGGTTTTTTAGCTGAAGTTTCTTATAAGTATTTATAACAGGACAACCTATGTATTTGAAGGACAGAACACTGTTTGTTATCTGTGCTTAAGTTGCTGCTTGAATTGTGTAGAAAAGAATGTTTTACTTGTTTATCAATGAGCAATAATGATATAGAAACAAATAACTGAGAAGAAATTAGTGAATATTTCTAAATACAAATTGATAGATATAAGTTCTTATGCCTTACATGTTTACTATGCATATGTTTTCATTTCAGATTTATCTAGAATTGTTATTTGCTGTTTGTGTAAATCTTCCTGAAGAATGCTTCTTTGGTTGTTTGCTTAGATGTGAGCTACCTGATCAGAGATGACTGGTCAGCTGGCAACATCAATTTTTCACTCAGAAACCAGACTAAGTCATTTGGAAGTTGAATGTTCTCTGGAGGCTGAAAAAGCCAATTTCTGCCCATTTTAGCCAATTAAATGAACTGGATGTAGGAATATAATAACTGGCATTACAGAATGGTTGTTCATGCTGAAGTAAAACAATTCAATATAATCAGACAAATGATTGGTGAAAAAAGGAGGGGGGTCAGCAGAACTCCTATTTTGACTTCTGGAGGGAAATCTGTTTAAAAGACTTTGACAAAGTCCCTTTGGAGGTAGTCCTGAAGGTTAGACGAGTCCAGGAAGGCTGGACATTCCTCAAGATGGAAAATAGCAAGGGGCAGGAGTGTCTATGTGCTGAAAGGTGAGCTGACAGGGAAAAAGACTGGCTTGGCTGAACAGAAAGATTTGGGTGGAAACCAGCTGGAATTCAGGGAACAAAAGGAAGAGAATTTACCACCATTGGAAGAAGGGGAACGCCACTCAGGAGGATTACAAGGATGTCAGGAGGTTATGAAGGTATAAAATCAGGCTGAGGCCAACTAGAAGTTAATTTGGCTACTGTCATAAAAGGCAATAAAATATTTATATAAATACATTAAAGACTAAAAGAGAGCTAAGGAGAATCTTCATCCTTTATGTGTGGAGGGAAACATAATGACAAAGGAGAAGGAAAAGGCTGAGATGTTTAATGCTAGTTCCACTTGACTCACCTGATCGCTTTCTATGACAAGAGGATCCACTCAGTAGGTAAAGGAAAGGCTGTGGATATTGCTTCCCTGGCTTTAGAAAATCCTTTGACACAATTTCCAACAGCATTCTGCTGGAGAAATTGGCTGCTCATAGCTTGCACAGGTGCCCGGTTTCCTAGATAATCACTGACTGGATGGCTGAGCCCAGAAATCAGTGGGAGATGGAATTACATCCAGCTGGAGACAGACACCAGTGGAGTTCCCCAGGACTGGGGACAGTCCTGTTGAATCTTTTTTGATGATTTCTATGAGGACATCCAGGGCACCCACAGTCAGTTTGCAGATGAACACAAGTTGGGCAGGAGTGTTATACTCTGGAGTGTAGGAAGGCTCTGCAGGGGGATCTGAACAGGCTGGATTGACAGACTGAAGCAAATTGAATGAGTTTCAACGAGGTCAAACGCTGGATCCTGCACTTGGATCTCAAAATCCCAGACAATGCTCCAGGTGTGGAGGAAGAGTAGCTCAAAATCTGCCCAAAGGAAAAGCACCTGGGGATGCTGGTCAACAGCAGCTGAACATGAGCCAGGTGTGCCCAGGGGGCCAGGAAGGCCAAAGGCACCTGGCCTGGATCAGCAATAGTGTGGCAGCAGGACCAGGGCAGTGACTGTCCCCCTGTACTCGGCACTGGTGAGGCCACACCTCAAATCCTGTGTCCAGTTTGGGGCCTCTCACTACAAGAAAGGCATTGAGGGGCTGGAGAGGGTCCAGAGCTGAGGAAGGGTCTGAAGCACAAATGTTAGGCAGATTGCCTCAGGGAGCTGGGGTTGTTTAGTCTGGAGAAAAGAGGGTTCAGGGGAGACCTTATCACTCTCTACAACCACCTGAAAGATGATTGTAGCAAGGCAGCAGTAAGTCTCTTCTCCCAGGCTGAAAGAAATAGTACAATAAGAAAGGTCTCAAGTTGTACCAGGGGAAGTTTATATTGGTTATTAGGAAAAAATTTCTTCATGGAAAAGGGAGTATCAAGCACTGGAACAGGTTCCCAAGGAACTGGTGGACTTACCATCCCTGGAGACATTTAAAGATTTGTAGGTGTAGCACATAGGTTCAATGGTGAAGAGAGTGTAACTGGGTTAACAGTTGGACTCAATAGTCTTAGTACCCTTTTCCAAACTTAATAATTCTGTGGGTTTAAAAAATGATAAAAACAGAGATTAAAAAAGAGAGGAGCCAGCCCTCTTCCATGAATCTTTTTTAAGACTACCCGAAGTCTATATTATAAGTAGTCTGGAATGATGGTCCATCAAAATATCTCTCCTTCAGACTGCCTGCATTGTATTATTTTTTAAATGATTTTCTTTAAGTTTCTAAAGTATTTCTGCATACCTCAATGATAGAATTGGAATTGGAATTTAGCTGTTGCATTTATGAATGCTTGTCAACTTCTTAATCTTTTTATCAAGAGTTGCTGAAAATAAACATATTTTCACAAAGGTTTTAGTATGTATTGTCTGATTCCTGTTTATACCATGCAAAAATCGCTATGCTTTTATTTATTTCAAAAAAGTAATTCCAAATGCCAAATTGCTGTCTTCAAGAAGTCATAGGGGGATATATGATCTGTCGTGTTCAGGTCATGAGTTTAAATTCACACAGGTCAATTGCATCTGAAGATCATTAGTATCTGATAGTTCACTGAGATAAGAAACTTGTACTACAGTAGTTTTGGTAAATAAATAAAGTTTCCATTACTCACTAAAGTATTCCACACTTTTCATCTTCTCTGAAGTTATTGCATCCATGTCAGAACCTAAAACTCCTTTAGTTTTGCAGTCCTTTATGCAATCTGTCTTCCTGATCCTTGAGTTCCAGACATCTCTGAATAATGTATGGTTTTCCTTGCTAGACCTCAAACTGACTTAAATGCCCGTACAGTGTTTTTGATCGATTAGGGGCTGGCATGATCAATGTCACAAGGTAAAGCACAGCCCCTTCATGATTAATGAGTTTCAGGTCTCATACTTCCTTTGGAGGAGCGAAGCAGAAAACTGTAGGCATTATGCTTATTCAATAGGTACACTTAAAAAAAACCCAACAAACCAAAATAAAGGAAAGAACCCAAACAACCCGAACAAATGAATAAGTAAAAAACCCACCCAAAATAAAGCAAGCAAGCAAAACCTCAACAACCTAAACAAAACTGAAAAATAATTATGAAAGAACATGTACTTAAAATCTTCTTTTTTTGCCTTTACATGATATAATTTTTTAAGTTTTTCAGACGTTGAAGCTAAAAGAATGGGCAGTCATTCTTGAAGTCCCAGTTTATGGTTCAAACAAAATGTAAATTAAAACTGAATCATTAAAATCAAAGCAGTTTTTTTTGAGCTCATTAAAGAAAAAAATACCGTTAAAATAAGTAAGGGCAATATTGGATTCTTCTGGATCTCTTTTCATCATCTGAAAGAAGTCAAGTTACATATTTAACATATTTCATATAGAGCAAAGTAACATGATGTGTTTTTATTATTGCTCTAGTTTGACAACTGAAGAGGGAAAGGAAGAACTAACAAATTGAAACAAGACAGAACTGATGTTCATGTATCCCATCACAATTGTGTGTTATAAGAGCTCATTAGTGTAAGCACACAGTAGCTTGTATGTATATATGTATTGGTATATTCTATATAAGTAAAAGTGAGATTTGATAAGGTTCACATATTGTTATTTCTCATGATTCTCTGCTTGCCACTAACAAAGGACATAATAATTTTTTTAATATTTTTTTAATTTTTATTTTGAAACTGTAAATTTTCAAGTCCTTTGTCTTACAATACCACAGCAGGTTTTTATGGAATAGTAATTATTAGGGATTGATCTTTCTTTGTTTTATGAACTTTGTGTATGACTGTTGCTGAGCATATTTTACGATGTCTCATAATTCTACCCATGCTAATTCATCTTGAGAAACATAGGCACACTTTATATAAATTAAATACTTGAAAAGAAAACCTTTTTGCTTATATGTGTTCTTAAATATAGACTATTACACTTGACAAATGTTTGTGAAAACTGACGTAGAAAAGATTGTGAAAATATTTTTGTGTGCAAATCCAGAACTTACGGAAGCAGGTATGACTGTTCAGGGTTTTCTTGCTGGTCTCCTAGCACTTAAAAATTTCACAGAAGGCTTTTAATGAACAATTAAAGTGCTCTTCTTTATGTTTTCCTGTTCAAAACTTGGTTTCTGACAGACGTTGCGAAGGGGATTGAATATTAAATAAAAACCTGAAGTGTGGATTCTGTTCAGGAGCCAAATCGAGGATTAGAACTTAAAGACCAGCTGTGAAAACAAGCTGTCATGGAGATAAAAGTTAATTTATATGTACAGCAGAAAACATTGTATAGAAAGTAATAATTTTCTTAATTTCAACCTTAGAATGATAACAAGTGTAAGTTTTAAGGAATGCCCTCATCATTTTACTACGCTAAGATATTTCAGCCTTGAAATTGCAAGGAAACATCTGTAATAAGTCATTGGTTTTATATTCAGTTTTCCTGAAAACCCAGAGATTGTAGGTTAGATTTCACATACCTCCTGCCTCCCTGCTCTATTCCCAGAGACAGTTTTATACGTTATGCAAACTATGCAAAAAATTGTAGGGGCAAAATATAAATTGATCCATTAATTATATGTCCCACATATCTTCAGTTTAGAAATTGATCTGATTTGCATAGGTAGACCCTTCCTTAGCTCTTAGCAGCTGACTAGAATTTAGAATATAGAAAGGTCTGTCAAGATGTCCTTCAAGAATCCTGGAGTTCTTAGTTAAAATTTCTTTTCCTGCTGTGTTGCTGTGAAACATGGATGTGCCCCCTGTGAGTGTGCCTCATGCACCAGCTGTGTGATATCAGCCTTTTGTGACGGGTTCCTCCCCTGTATTTCTGTCTAGGCTGATAATCTGGTGGATGTTTTCTCATAGGGTGCATTAAGTGCCTTGACACTGAGTGCAGTTGTGAATTTAAATCTAGTTACAAGAAATACAGGTCCTCTCTGAGCACGGATAATTGACCTGCATTTGACAGTCCCCAAAGGGGTGAATTTGTTCAGAGGTGAGCTAAGTGTACACTCACTTGCCCTTTCTGTGGTTTTGCATGGAAATCTCATGTATTGCATCAGACCATGGTAGAGTGGTAGATTAATTCCCGATACAAATATTTAAGATAATCTTCCTGTGGAACACTCCAATTTTCCATTATTTCAGCCTATTCATATCACACTTTTACAGTACCCTCTGATGACATGAAAACCCCATAGCTGATAACAAATTTCATCACTCTAAAGTCGTTTTGTTGCTTCTGGACTGTTTCCTTTGATTTCATTAAATGCATCAAGTAATTATGTGGTTTTTACTCATTTTACCATTTGCATTAATGTTCAAAACTATATCACAACTATTAGAAAAAAAAAAAAAAGCACTTACATTTAGACTTTTTTGGCAGAATATTGGGATTATTTCATTCCATGTGAATGAGAAGAATCGTAGAAAGTAAAAATGCTGCATTCATGTTAGAAAATAATTGTACTTTTCATGACTATAATAATAACTAATATTTATATCGAAGTAATTGTCATAATATGACAGTAGAGCTCACAGAATACCTATGAACTGTACTTTGCTAGTTTTACTTCAATTAAAGCAGTTCTTAGATAGAAATTGAGAATTTAATAATAAGGATTCAGAGATATGAATTTATTGAACTAATTAATTTAACTGTGGGTCACAGAAGATCCATTGAGGAAGAGAACTAATCTCTCCCCATGTCTTGGCATGACATTTTGGTACGAAACTTTCCTGTTATACAAAGTATACACCCAAAAATTATGCATCAAAAAAAAATTATATAGTTCTCATTTTACAATTCTATTTTCACAATAGAAGAAGGTCTTGCCCAGACCTCACTTAACGTGTTTGTAAAATGAAGCAAAGATCTGCTTTCCTTAAATAGCTTGCAATGTAATTGTGAAAAAGAACCCATAATAGCATTATGATTAATACATAAACAATCACAAGAAAACAATACTTCATTGTTAATTATAAATAGGTAACTGCCCTTGAGGACATGGAAGGGGAATTATTTTGTGAGCACTTTGTGAGTGGCAAGTGCAAGGTGAATCCTTGATATTGAAGGATAAATGAAAAAACTATTGACATACTGTGAAGCCTTTTTTCTCTACTTTCATTTATTATATGATAAAGAGGGAAATCCAACAGAGAAATAAAAAGAGGGAATTTGTATCATCAAAGTAATAGGAGTGAATTATGAATTTGTCACGTGCATCTTGAATAGCTTTTCATTTGAGATGGAAAAAAAAGGACTAAGCTAATAAAGGTTAAAATTATAGACATTCATTGTCTCTGTTGTAAAAATAAAACTTGTCAAGATATAGATAGCCTAGAAATGATGACTTGAGTAAGAAATATGATTTAAAATTGACATCCAAGAAAAAAGTCTGGATGGATAGAGATGGATAGAGATTATTGGTGACAAGAGCAAGGCAGCAAGAAGGAACTGTGTGAATATGGGCGATGGAGAGAGGCAGGGACAACTGACTGGTGATCAGAATCCGAATTTATTGTGGATTACATATGCTTATATACTATTCTGGGAAGGCTAGTAATTTTTTACTACAATGATTGGGTTAATCATCACATAAACAAACATATATTTTGCAACATCTCTTGCTTGTAGAAGTTGACTCAGTCTTCTTTACTGTCACCAGTCTGATCCAATCCTCTTGTAATCTTCAAAGGTCTGTTTGTTCTTGCCAAGGCATCCTGATTATCAGATCTCTTATGCTAATCAGGTCCAAAGTACAACACGTGAAAAACAAGGTTTAGGCAACTGAAATTAAATTTACATTTGGGCATCCAGTAAAATATTAATCAAAAGCCAAATGGAGATCTTAGCTTTGGTATCCTGACTGGGGATACATGACTCTAATGGGTAATCCCCCAAACTCTTTCATAGCTGAAATAAGACACAACTAGGAAGCCATTCTTTCCAAAATAGTCATCTGAAACAGATCAGTGCAAATGCTGGGTTTGTTTGGGCTTTTTTTCTTCAATAAATATTAGGAGAGATGTGGTTTTCTACTACAAGTATAAAGTCCTGAAGTTACATGTGGTAAACTTTTGGGCAAAAATACAGTTCTGGGATGAGTTGCCATGTAACAATGGAAACTAAATTTGTTTTCCGTGGAGAGGTTTCATGACAGAAATAATTTAAAAGGAAAATGCACAAGGCCAAGGGGACTCTGGTAACCATGGAGAAAACTACAACAGGATTTGGGATCATATTTTTATGTAGAAAATGGACTGAAATAGTGATTCAGGTGAGGTAAAAAAAAATTGAGAAAGGATCAAATAGCAGAAGAAAGACAAAGATGGGGAAAAAAATGGCTTAAGGAAGCTATTAAATCAAAGAAGGAAAATGGGGTACTTCTTTTCATGTAATCTGCAGAGTGTACTAAGGACTTTGTTTCAGTGGTTTCTGGAAAATATATGGAAACTCAGCTAGGGATAGCTATTGTGATATTCTGTGTCCATAGTAATTGAAGAGAAAGGACAAAAAAGAAATGTTTCTGGAGAGGAACATTGAATGTCTTTTTCTTTAGAAAATGGAGGTAGCTTGACCGTGTTTGTACAAAATGAAAGGGGACAAAGGGTGATCAACACTGTGGGAGAATGGTTTGCAGAAAGTGGCAAGTCTCTAACTAACATTTCCCATTGATGTTGCTCAGCTAGATGAAACCAGATTTCTGAGCTAGAAGCAATATTTTCCGACACAGTTGGATATTTATTATGCTCTTAGAGTAAAATGCAATTGAGAAGAGTGAAAACTAAAGGAGAAATACAAGGAGCAATTTAGATTTGGTGTGATAAGGTGCAGTAGAAAAATTCAATCTCTTTTCATATTAGGAAAGGCTTCTCACCATATCTGGAGGAATGGCAGGTGCTGAGGTGAGGAGGGTCTGAAAACAATTTGTCAACCCAGCACAAACTTAGAATTGTTTGTGGCAAGACAGAATCCAGCCACTGTTTGTTGAATTACTGAATGAACATACACATCATTGGGTTACACATTAATTATGTGAGACCATCATGGCTAAAACAGCCTCAGAACTCATTATCTGTGGATCATTCCTGGAGTTGCAATCCTCAGATGAAGAATTGCAACTAAGGACTGAGAGATCAATTTGCTTTGGATCAGAGTAAAAGGTATCTCATTGTCTCACTGGGAACAGTGAACCATCTGTCAGGAGAAACTGGGGAAGAACTTGAAACTGCAGGTCCCAGAGGGAGGGAGGGAAGCTGGCAAGGCCACTCAAATGCTGCAGTAGAGAAGGGGAGAGCAGAGGAGAATAAGCCTTGCAGAGCCAGGCTGTGAGCATCAGCTGGTACCAGGGAGGTGAGCACCTTCTCCTGGAAGCCTCTGCACACCAGCAGGACACCTGTGGGCTTGCAGGGCTGACCAAGAGACCTTCCAGTCCTTTGCAGGTTGAGGTGAACTTAGGAAGCTGGGACTGCTCATCCTAAAGGGTCTGGGCATGCTTACAGTAACCACAACACTGCAATGCAAATACTCATCATCATTGTGTGCCACTGAGTTTATTAGAGTCATGTCAGAGTTATTTCAATCACAGACTGTGACATTTAAGCAAAAGTAGTTGATATAACTTTTATCAGTTATAGCTCTGCTTCAACATTGCATTCTATGTAAGCTGTTGGAATTAACGGCATATATGCTTCATATATAAACATTTTTTTTCCTTAAACAGCTATAAACTTTTCTCTCCTAATATCAGCAATACGAGGTGCTAAAATACAAACAGTGATTGAGGTAAGCATGACATAAGCAGATAATTCTGTGTCTCAATAAGAAGTAGAGTGGAAGAAAGCAAAAAAAGGGTAATGTCATATGTTCTTTTTCTTTTAACTAAAAAACAGATTGATCCTGTTTATGAAAAAAATAATGGTAATACTACAAAAATGATAGCACCTTATGAACAGAATTTGATGTGACAAGTGTTAAAAGGTATGAGAGAATAGATGTAAACTTGAAAAAAATTAATCCATTGCTAGGAATGTGTGTGAATTGAAAGTAAAGGAATCAAACTCTATAAAGAGGATATGTTATGAGAGTAGGAGAAAGGACAGACAAAGCTGAGACTTTGGAAAATCCACCTTTGCCATGCAGCAGTGGTGAAAATAAGGAAGATTTTTTCTAGAGTGAGGTCTAAGAAGCTACAGAAAAATTAGTGGTAAAATCAAGTTTCATTAAGGTTATGGTGGCAGATAGGGGGAAAACTAAAACACATATTGAGGACAAAGAAATATGCAGTAAATATGAATCAGAAGTTATGATGAAAAGTGGGAAAGGGAAAGAAGTTCAGAGATTCTAGCACAATCATAGGAAAGGAGAGATTCTGATGGACATGACTGGCAAACATGATGACAGCTGATGCAAACATGATGCAGTGTGTAGATGTATGCACACAGTGGTCTTGAAATGATTTGACTGCTCCTTGACCTGAGTACCCTGCCTTGGTCTGTCTCGGTCTCATGGATCTGTCAGGGACATGGTAAGCACCAAGCAATTAGCTTGTCTCAACTGCCCTCTGTTTTCATTTAAATAAATAATAATAATAATTTAAAATCACCTAAGAAATATCCTTATGTAATTGATCATCAAAATTGGAAGGATGAGAATTAGTATTTTACTAGTATTTTACTAGCATTTTACTAGCATTTTACTAGTATTTTACCGTCATCTTTCTGAAAAGCAATTTGATACAGTTGATGAGCCCTGAAATTCTGTCTGACTTGGTCTGGCTGTATTGAAGTCTAGTCTATAGTACTCAGTTTCTACATAGACATATTTTTGAAAAGCCTGAGTGGAAAGAACATATTTGAATAATTTATAAGAGGCACATTTAAGTGTACAAAATATGCAACTATCTTCACTGTACAGATATGTTGAGATTAAAGTGTGCACTTATCTTATTTTCCAGTCAAGTTTCTAGAAATGGCATGAGATTCTGACAAGCAAACACATTTAGTCAAGCTTGCTTTATTCCCTGTTCCTCCACTCTAGTCCACCAATCTTCCAACAGATTCTTAATTTGACAGAGCACATTTATTCTGGAAATCACCTCAGAGAACCTATGATTACTGAAATGTTTTTTTTTCCTGATATGAAATTCAGACANAAAAAAAAAAAAAAAAAGTAAAGTTGCTATATTTTCTTTTGTCAGAGTGGAAGAAATGTGTGTTAGGGAAAGGGATTGAATGCTTAATCTCCACACAGAGAGAGGAAAGGTTAATGGGAACCAGAACAACTTTCCCAGGAGCATAAGAATATGGACAGAAAATGAAAGTATTTTTGTCCATTTCCTTTGCGTTCTTTTAAAAGTAGATGGAGAAGAAAAAAGGACAGACAAAGTCTAGTGAGTTTATGTTTCAAGATAAACTGGAAACTTGGAACGTATCCAACATATATGGAGAGGATTAGAAAATTACACTTGGGGAAGGCTGAAAATGTTCAGTCCCTGTCCTGTACTCCCTGAAAAGTAATTGTTCTAGGGGACCCCATAGGCCAGACAAAATTTACTGAAAGAAAATGACTAAAAGATGAGTTTGAAATTCAAATCAAGGACTTCAGCTTCCTACATAAACACAAGGGATTTGCTGTTCTGGAATAGGCATTCCTTCTTAAATGCTTATATACATATATATATATATATATATGTATATATTTGTCAAAATAAGGCAATCAGCTGGTATTTTGTCTTCTTTAACGGGGCAACTTAGCCAACAAAACAGGGGTCTCTCTTTTCATTGCCCAGTAAACTTATTGATACAAACAATTCTTAAAAACTAAGAAAAAACCCATAATCCCCAAAATCTCATTGAATCATAGAAATCCTGAGTTGGAAGGGACTCACGAAGATCACATCNATTTTCTTTTGTCAGAGTGGAAGAAATGTGTGTTAGGGAAAGGGATTGAATGCTTAATCTCCACACAGAGAGAGGAAAGGTTAATGGGAACCAGAACAACTTTCCCAGGAGCATAAGAATATGGACAGAAAATGAAAGTATTTTTGTCCATTTCCTTTGCGTTCTTTTAAAAGTAGATGGAGAAGAAAAAAGGACAGACAAAGTCTAGTGAGTTTATGTTTCAAGATAAACTGGAAACTTGGAACGTATCCAACATATATGGAGAGGATTAGAAAATTACACTTGGGGAAGGCTGAAAATGTTCAGTCCCTGTCCTGTACTCCCTGAAAAGTAATTGTTCTAGGGGACCCCATAGGCCAGACAAAATTTACTGAAAGAAAATGACTAAAAGATGAGTTTGAAATTCAAATCAAGGACTTCAGCTTCCTACATAAACACAAGGGATTTGCTGTTCTGGAATAGGCATTCCTTCTTAAATGCTTATATACATATATATATATATATATATGTATATATTTGTCAAAATAAGGCAATCAGCTGGTATTTTGTCTTCTTTAACGGGGCAACTTAGCCAACAAAACAGGGGTCTCTCTTTTCATTGCCCAGTAAACTTATTGATACAAACAATTCTTAAAAACTAAGAAAAAACCCATAATCCCCAAAATCTCATTGAATCATAGAAATCCTGAGTTGGAAGGGACTCACGAAGATCACATCCAGCTCCTGGCCCTGCACAACACAACTCCAAGAACGACACCAAGAGTATTGTTGAAACTTTTCTTGAACTCTGTCAGGCTTGATGCTGTGACCACTTCCCTGGGGAGCCTGTTGCAGTGCCCAGTCACCCTGTAGGTGAAGAACCTTTATCCAATATCCAAACTAAACCTCCCCTGACACAGCTTCAGACCATTCCCTCAGGTCCTGTCTCTGGTCACAGAGAGGAGATATCAGTATCTTTTTTATACTGTGGCACCCAAAGCTGCCCCCAGCACTTGAGGTGAGGCTGCCCCAGTGCAGAGCAGAGCAGGACAATCCCCTCTCCTGCCCGGCTGGCCATGCTGTCCCTGATGCCCCCAGGACATGCTTGGCCCTCCTGGCTGCCAGGGCACTGCTGGCTCAGGCTCAACTTTCCATCAACCAGGACCCCCAGGTCCCTTTCCACATCACCTCTCTCCCACATCTTATTTGTATGTACATTCAGAGTTGCCCGGTCCCATATGAAGAATGTGTCACCTGGGAGAGGGCAACTATGGATGTTCTTCAAAATCCAGCAATGAACTGTGTGGGGAACAGCAAGGATTTTTGCTCTGGCAGACCCAGGCACAATAATGTAATGTGGGATTTAAAGCCCTCCATGCTTCATCTCTGGTTGTTTGTTGGAGGCTTTCTTCCCCCCACCACAGGAAAACCAAACTAAAATCAACTTCTTTGTCTTTCCAGTGTTTTTTGTAATTCTCTCTCTTTCTGGCTGTCACCAGAAGCACCAAAATGGAAAGGTGAATTCTTCCTGGAAAGCCTACTAGAATTTGAGACATTATGCTTTTGGTGTGAGCCTTAGCTGGGATCTCCCAAATTCTCTCCCATACGCACACACCCACACTGCACAGGGCAGCGCTAAAGCACCCTGCCAGCTCAGGCTTCATCCAGGCTATATATATTGTGGTCTTTTAGAGTATCCTGCTATTGAATAATTCATTATTCAGTGGTGCCACACAGTGAGTGTTGTTGTCTTTCAAGATCCTTTTAGTTATTTCCAAGTCCCCTTTAAAATTCATCTCCTAAATAGGGCACGAACCCATATAAATTTCATTTGGGTTTCAGTCTTCAGCACTAAAGCACTGTGTATTCTTTAACTCTCTCTAGCAGTTGTATTTGGAGTATAAGCATCCTGTCAAAGAGAAAACGTGCTGGTGGATGAACGATTGTAACCCTGAATGGAGGCTTTAAAGTTACATTTTTAATGTGCTTAAGGCATGCCTAAACCAAGGATGCTATTTTTTTTTTTTCTAGAACAATTTCTGTACAATGTTTTGGTAAGCTACTGTATCAAGAACAAAATTTGCAATATACTCAGATTTTTTGTGACTTTTTAATGAGGATGGCTGTATCTCTGGATACCTATTTCTAAATGTACACATAAGAGCAAATTTTCATGAAATCACATTGGAACTGATGTTACTTAGAAATTTTTCTATCTTATAAAATATTTAGTTTCTTCCATCCTTGGGTTTTGAATTTATTGTACAGCCTAATGTCTGAATAACTTATTAAATCATTTGTTAAATAATGAGCCTTGAAAATTCTGAAGGAGTCATGAGTACTGCAGTCAATGAAAGACTTTATTCTTTAGACTATGAACGAGAAAACAAACTAAATAATGTTACTTCTCAGTTCCCCTGCCCCCTCTTCCATTGCAGAATTACACATCTGCTCTTGGCTGAGTGCTTCATTTAACTCAGTCAGGAAACTGCAAAAAAAACTTATCCAGGTTCATAAAGTTTGAAGGATAGTTTCAATAAAGAGGAGTCTTAAAAGGTACATTTGAATTTTCATTCCATTTTTGCAAAGCTAAGTTTATAGTTTTTCATACCTTATGAGTACAATTACAGTTAAATAGCTAAAGTTAACATGAAGTATAAACATTTATTAATTTTAAAATATTTTTAAAATATTGCTTTTGTGATTTTCCTATGAACTGATGCACAGCACTTGTCAAGAATCCAGGTTAAAGTTGTAGCTGGCTGCAACAATCTTCAGAAGTTGCAGTGAGAAAAGTTTTTGTTGCGTGCCTCTAACATATTGTGATTCTTGAGATGTCAGAGGTGATCATTTGCTGAATAGATTCAACTTGAAACTAGTTGTAAGCAGTCACTTCTGTAATGATACAGCTCGTAATGAGTTAAGTTCAAGACACATTAGCATTTTGGCATAAATTATTTATTATATATAGTCAATATAACAAAAAATCTAGTCCACACTATTCCCTAAATGACAAACTAAGATTATTTGATTTATTTTAAATAAGCTCTCTGAAACAATAATATTTTGGTGATATTCAGTGCTAATAACAGCCAGAGCGAGTGAAAACAAGAATATAGAGTGATTAAGCCAGTGCAAATAATTACATTTTAAAACTTGATGTCTAAAAGCATATTGGAAGACATAACTTTGTGTCAACTACCATCTTTCAGTAGCTTTTGGAAACATTTCACAGTTTTGAAATAATGCTTTCAAATACCTTTTTCTTGTTTAATGTGTTCATTCCTGCTCATATTTTCAATGGAACTCTAGAGTGCATGGACCCCATCCACGCATTGTTCAGCAAAAATATTACAGTTAATTTAAAGCGGAATAATTTAAAATGCTAAAATCACTGACAATCTGATACAGGTGTGATGGGATCTGTGGACAGTCACTGCCACTTTCAATAGGAGTGTGGTGAAAGCCAAAGACAGAGCTGCTGGGAAAGTGAGCTGGAGATGAGGGGAGAAATTCTGCTTGTCAGCAGAATATTGTACACTGGGGTTTTTTCAGATGGTTTCTCCTAAAAGTTAGAGGGTTTGCCCTTTTTTCTCATATATGGCTTGTCTTAAGCTTGTCTGCATCACTCCAGTAGTTTAATTTATGTATTCAGAAACTATTTGGTTTTGGGAGATGATGTTATGTGAGAGTTATAACAGTCATGCCTTTAGTGCAGTGCTTATTGGAAAGGCAGTCAGTGCCATCTCAAAATATCACACTTGAAAAATCTCTCTTTTTTCTTCCTGTTCAACACAATGAACTATTCAGGACCTGTAAACCCAGAGCAGAATACACTACCAGCTTCAAAATAACTGCTGGATTAACCTCAGGGGTTTAGATGAGATGGAGGGGAGATTTAGACACTCCAGTAAAGTTGTCTTTCTGGGAATAAGGGAAAGTGGTTTCAAGTATTATGTGCTGGCTTTTAGATCAGTATTACTTATTGTTTGCTGCATGCTGATATAATCCAGTATGCACAAAAAGCTTTCATGAATACAGGTGTAGTGAAAAAATTCTCAAAAGAACATTAAATTTTTTACCATTTTTTTCTTAATTTACAAAAATGTTATGTTTGTGATGAACTGTGGACATTAATTAACATGTTCTGCAGTTCAAATATATTACAATTAAAGGAGTGGGTTCGGGGGAAATTTTCTCTAAAATTATGTTTCACATGTTATGGAGGGATATTTTTTCTACATGTTTCAGCTATCAATCATCTGTATCTCACATTTAAATAGCTGCTATTTATAAACAGCTGGTTCTGTTTCTCTTTATTCTGCTCTTTCATTGTGTAACAATTTGTGTATATTATTCTCTGCTCTTTTTTCTCAAACTAACTTTTAAATTTGATACTTTTTTAAACAAACAAATCACTGCAATATTATTACAAAATAAGCACAGTGAATTAGTTATATGTTATTTAAGATTTATATTTATAAAATTTATTTATTTATTAAGTTTATTTTCATGAAATGTAAAGCTATGCAAAATTATGTCATAATAAAGTTATTTGCTTGTTTTCTGAATATAAAATAGAAAATCATACATTGATAATTCACTAACCATGCACTGAACTAAATGTGTCATGTAAATACAAATTTCACAGTAGATTTCTGTATTTGGACTACAATACCATAAACGTTTTCATAATTCTTTATGGTTTATAGAGGTGTGAAGAAGAGACACTGATCTGCTCCACTGCAAAATAAATTGCCATTAGTGTTTTTATGCCAAGGTTATTGAACTGTGTCTGATCAAGCAGTAACCTAGAATTATGCTACAAACTTCCAAAGCATTTTAGTCTAAGAAAACAAAGAAAATTACTTCTAAATGTCACCTACCTAGTTTAAATGCTACAGTGGTGAGAAAAGCCTTAAAATAAACTTTGAAGAGCTGTGATCTTAAGTAGTCTTCCAACCAATAAACATAAATTCTCACATTATATTGCATGTTAAAGCTCATCAGCTGTAAAAGCTGTTAGTGGTCACTGATAGATCTATGGGATCAGAATAGGACTAATTGTAATTACTGCTCCTGTTATTTTTGTTCAGCTGCATTCATATATAAACTACTATTTAATGATAAGGTAAATGCAACAGGAAAAATGCATGTAAATACATGTAGGAGGAGAACCACCAAGATAATTAGAATTATGGAGCAGCTCTGCCATGAGGGAAAATTGGTAGAATTTGGAATCTTCAGCCTGGAAAAGAGAAGGCTTAGGGATGACCTTGTGGCCTTCCAGTACCTGAAGGGAGTCTACAAGAAAGATTGATAAAGACTTTTTGCAAAGGCCTGGAGTAACAGGACAAGGGGAATGGCTTCAAGGTAAAACAGAGTGGGTTTAGATTAGATATTAGGAATAAATTCTTTACTGTGAAGGAGGTGGGACACTGACACTGGTTGCCCAGAGAAGTTGTGGATGCTCCATCCCTAGAAGTGCTCAAGACCAAGTTGGGTGGGGCTCTGAGTAACGTGGTCCAGTGAAAGGTGTCCCTGCCCACAGCAGCAAGGCTGGAAGGAACCTTAAAGATCATCTCCTTCCAACCCAAACCATTCTGAGACTCCAAGATTCTATGAAAATATCTATAGTCTCTAAGATTTTGTTTGATGTTATTAATCTACCAAGATTTAGACAAACCAATGCAGACTGAAAATGGTTATGGAGTATTTGGTTCTATCTCAGATATATACCATCAAATTGAGAATTCTCATCCAGATAAATGAAGATTTTTTTCTATTAAAAAAAAAAAAAGGTTAAACAAGGCCATGATTTACACAAACACTTCCATTTACCATTTAAATTAATCCATTATAAATGAACCCACTCCAACACCAATTGTCTGCCAAATGTAATTGTTACATATAACACTTCATTTTACCTTTTTTTTTTTTTTTTTCATGAAGGTCCTTTCATGAGAAACACTTGAAAAGGCACTTAAGTAATCTCTCATAGTATCATTTATCTCCCTTTCTGAATTCCAGGCACAGCATTAGTCTGGAAGTACAACACACTTTCCCCCAAGTCATCTCCTGCATACAAAACAATTTTCCTGAGCTAATTTAGATGAGTGTGCTTCTATTAACACATATTTCTTCAAGGCTGCACTAATTGCAAGCACCTCCTTACATATAAAAATGGCTTTAGTCTTTGCTGAATCTCTCTCTGGTCTTACCTATTACACTGCAAATTTTCCCCCAAGCCTATATTTCACTTAGGCCTCTGCCTAAATTCCTACTAGGATTCACCTCTCTTATATTTTTACATCATGATATGCTTGCCAAATTCTTGGTTTTTATACAAAAGGATGACGTATAGGGATTACATGAAGAATTAATTACAAAATCACAAGGAGCTTTTAATGTATCCTCCAGAAAATTTTGCAAGGACCCTCAAATACTTGTATATAGCACTAATCAGAGAGTTGGTTACTTAAAAATAACACACTTTTAGAAGTGTATTCCTCTGATCATATCATAGCTATTTTTTTTTTCTTTTCATATTTAAAATCCATATTTTATTAAGGAAACAAACTACTGACATCTGATATATATATTTATATATATATATATATATTATACTATTTTCAATGCCATGTGTTGCCAGAATTTTTAATAAAAGAAATAACCACCATACAACAATTTTATCGCTATATTTTGCTCTGCGTCTTTGTGCTTGCATCTTTTCTCTCAAAATTTTGTATGGAAATTAAAGTTATTAGATGTTTTACTTATCTCAAATGAAATAAGTGACAGTTGATTGCAAAAAATAATTGCATAACCTACACCCTTGGCTTTACATTAATCTAAACTGTTTGCATTTGCAGTCTTTATTACGTCCCATTTGCTAGTACTTAAATTGAATCATACTATGTGGCTTAATTGCCTAAGGAATTAAATAAGAATATTCTCAGATTTGCACTATATTTCTGAATTTGGGTATAAAATTACATCCTTATTATTTATGATTTGAGTAAATTTTAGTATACCATGGATTGTAAATGGGCCAACAATCAGAACAGCATCCTCTGTCAATAAGGGTATGTGGCTATAAAACTCAGCATAGAGATAAAATCAATTTTTAATGAGAAGTCAACATTTATAGTGAGTTTTCTGTTGTTGTTGTTGTTAATAAAACTAAATATCTTTTAAATTATTTGCTTTTACTTGACATTCTATTGTATGTGCACTGTTGGATGATTTAATGACTCATGAACTTTTTAAAATGGAAGCAGGGATATTATAAAAAAACATCTTCAGTAAATCACTAAAACATGGCTCATTTGTGTTTATGGTTAATGTTTTTGTACAACAAGAACACAGTATCAATATAAATAAAGATTCTAAAGTTATCAGGCTTCTTTTCTTGAATAAATATTTCCATAGTTTTAAATCCTCACAGTGAAAATGCGGAAAGTTTTATCTACAGAAAAATAGAGAAGATGAAGGATTTTTTCAATTCTCAGTACCATAATATTTTTAAAAAAACAGGCTAAAAGACCAATGTGAAATATAAGCTTAGACTTTTTATTGATCAGGTAAGTGACAGTGCATGGGTGTGTATTTTCACTTTTGTAGAAAAGATCTGGAGAGCTACTGGTGGCTTTGCTGAGGTCCTTGCAGGCTGGGCAGAGGAAGGAGCCCAGCCTCAGCCAGCAGCAGAGCCTGGGGCCGTGGGAAGCAGAACATCCCCTCATGCAGGGGGTGCAGGGATTTCCTTGGACCAGGGCAGGGAAATACAGGGCTCTCTGCCATGCAGAAAGGCACAGAAGGATGAAAACTGCCACTGCTATTGCAGCTCTGTCTTCTCTAATGACTTTATCACTGAAAAACCTAAAGCTTCTAGTGTTAATCTAATAAAGCAAAGCACTTTTGAGTCTAAAAATGG